>CAUYSK010106066.1:0-46313 GCA_963575035.1 Avahi laniger
AATTTCTTTCTATTTTTGGTAGAGATGAGGTCTCGCTCTTGCTCAGGCTGGTCTCGAACTCCCGAGCTCAGAACGATCCGCCCACCTCGGCCTCCCAGAGAGCTAGGATTACAGGCGTGAGCCACCGCGCCCGGCCTCAGATTTCATCTCATTAAAAAACCCCGACAATCAGCTGCAGCACCTGGCCTGTCAGATGGGGCCTGTACGCACCAGTTTTACAGTCCCCAGCGCTCCCCGGTGCCTGTCTTTTAACATTGTCAGTTGCCCTGTTGTCAGCGCGTTGATACCACTCTTTTCCTTATAGTAGAACTCCAGGAAAATGAAACACTTCTTGTCCTCTTATCTGAATCAAAAGTTGATAACTGAAATGCAGACCAAGAAGTCTGTGTGGTTTTTCTGTTTTTTTTTTTTTAAATAAGAGCACATGTCTTTATGGAAGTGTTCAGTAGGCACATCAAACGTGTCAAAAGAATACGAGCCTAGCCTCTTTCTCATATTCATGGGCCCAGCTAGCCCACAGGCACCAGCACCAGGGATGCTAGATGGGGGATGGAGGAAGGGCAAGAGCCTGGACATTCCTCCAGCCCCTTGGGCCATTAACTCACCAGGTCACCTTGGGCACAGTGTTTAGTTTCTCTTGGCTGCTCTGCAAAACAATGGCTCTCAGCTGAGGGAAGCTGCCCCCTCAAATGGCAGGTTGTAGGGGTAGTTGCTATTGGCATCAGGTGGGCAAAAGGCCAGGGACGCTGCTAAACCCACTGTAGTGTGCAGGATTGCCCCCCATGACAAGGAACCGTCTGCCCCAAATGTCCGAAGTGTTGAGGTTGAAAAACCCTGCTCTAAAATGAAGGGGCCCATACCTTCTATTATAGCTACGTCAATCTGTAATGTTGCCCTAGGAGAATGACCACACACACATGGGTTACTTTCCATTTAGGGGGTTGACAAAGCCTCAGGAACAAGTAGAACCTTAGGGCAGGGAGGGGAGTTCCAGCCAGGGGGCAGTGAGTCAGGCAGGGAGAAGGCAGAGCAGTCGCCGCCGTGGAATGGTATTAGTAGGGTTCTGGTTTGCCTGTGTTGGGGGTTGTGCAGAGAAAGCCAGCCCTGGGAAGTCCAGGCCCAACCATGCGGGGCAGTGTCGTCAGTACACAGGGTGCGGTGGAAGTCATCATGCTGTTCACAAGATGTTCCAGTTCTCTGTCCTTCCAGGACATGGTAGGATCACACTTCCTGCTCAGGTCAAGTCGGGGTTGGCCATGTGACTCCCCTTAGCCATGGAATAGGGAGCAGAAGGGGTGCAGTACCCACCGCCCGTGGAAGTGCTGAGAGCCAGTGCATGCTTCGGACACGCTCTCCTTTTCCTCTGACACCGTTGCCCTCAGCATTCAAGATGGTGGTTGCCTTGTCAGCCTGAGACCCTGGGCAACAGCAGAGAGCTGGGACCTTGCCAACCCACGGTGGAAGGGAGCAAGAAATACCCTTTGGGTTTTAAGTTGTTGGGATTTGAGGATTTGTTACTGTTTGTTACTGCAGCAGAATCTGGCTATTGTAACTGATGTAGGTGAAAATTGCTGATGTCATCTGAGATGGTCGTAGATGCCACGCAGAGATGACATGGATTATACTCTATCCCTTGGGGAACTCTCTTCCACTTACCTGGATTGCGCCATGCATAAGTCTCAGTGTGGTGCCAGGTCATCTTTAACACCTGTCCAGTCCGTCCTATGCTCCCTTTTTAACAAAGAGAGAGTGGGCACAGGTTCAAGTTTCTGCATTTAGCTAAAATTTCATAAGGGAGTTTTAAAATTGAATTTAATTTTAGGGTTGCCTTCTATTTATGGCAAGGAATTATAGTTTTCCACTTATGGTAATGATATAAAACTTTAAAAATTATACATAAAGAAAGTGAGTCATTTTAAAGACTTATATAGAGCCCGTAAAACACAGGCAGAACACGCTTACGGCGAAAGTTAAAAAGATGGTTTACAATGACTGAAGTCGGGGGAGTAGAACTCATGGTATCTGGCAGCATCTCTCGCAGAAGTAAAAGGGTTCTGTTAGGGTAAAAGCCACAAGAACCACGACAACACAACATTAATAATATTTCTGCAACCATCGCACAATATAATGCAGAGAGGCATAAAATATAGCCCCATGTCCTCTGCACCAGCCAGTGCCTAGTCCACAGTAGGTGCCCAACCAATATTTGTTAAGCGAGTGATCAGTTAGTAGGACTTGGTAAAGTGTAAATGCTCTCTTAGGTCGGATGGGCGGCAGTCTTGGAATGATACTAGCTCTGCTCAGCATGTCTAAAGGCTTCTGTGAGCACGTCTGGGAGAACAGGCAGGGGCCGCGTACAGAGGCTGAGGAAAGTGAGGATCGCCTAGTGCGGAGCTGGGGAACAGGAAGAGGAGCCACAGGTGCTGGGGCTGCTGGCGGAAATGGGGAAATCCCAGGTGGGGCGTGTGTGTGTGTGTGTGTGTGTGTGTGTGTGTGTGTGCTTGTGTGTGTGTGTGAGTGTGTGTGTGGCGCATGCATGTTGGCCGGGTTGGAAAGAGACGCATCTAATATGCGTTTTTAAGCCATTGGCATCAGGTATGCAATGTAAATCCACCCCGCCCCCCCCAGTGGTTGAGTTTCACACCTACATTTGCACAGCCTGGCTCTGACTCAGCAAGGGAAAAGGGGGGTTGCGGAAATCCTGAAGAGGCTCAGGCCATCCAGGGCTGTGGAACTGTAGGTAAGAGGTAGTCCTGCAGTGATCTCAAGAATCGACGAGGCTGTGGCTGCCTTCTGGGTTATGTGAGAGTGAGTGAATGAATGGACGATGACTAATGCCCACGAGGGTGTGACACCTGGGGCACATCTGTCTATGTCCATGAGCAGGAAGAGTGGGTGGCAGATCTTGTTTTCCAAAGATGGCTGTCTCAAGACATTCCTTGCACATGCTTTTCTGCAATGTGACGTTGACTCTTCTTCCACGGAGAGGTGATGTCTATGTCTATGTCCCCTCCCCTTATGCATATGTGGGCTTGAGACGGCTTTGACCACTAGAATATGGTAAGTAATCCTATATAACATCCAAAGGGCAATGCGGCTTCCTCCTTGTTTTCTGGGACACTCAAACTTTGAGCCCTGGCCTGCCACATAAAAGGCACCGCCGCTCTGAAGCTGCCACGCTGAGAGAAAGCCAAGCCATGCGGAGTAGCCACGCCCAGGGGCTCCGGTCTGCAGGCCCGGTCTCCAGGTTATCCCAATGCAGACCTTTCCAGGATTCCATTCTCCAGCTGTCGAGTCACCTCTGGGCTGCAAGTCTTTCCAAGTGAGGTCCCAGACATCCAGGAGCCAACCCTGCAGTACCCTGTCTGAATTCCTGACACAAGGAACATAGGAACATAATAAAATGGCTGTTTTAAGCTGCTAAGTGTTGCGGTAGTCTGTTATGCAGCAATCGTTGTCTGAAACCCAGTAAGAGAATGTTCCACATCTCAGAATCCCACTGCAGCCCGCAGGCAGCAGCCCTGAAACCATGCAGGGCTAGGTAAGAGCAGCTGAGGAAGCGGGGGGAATAAGGAATAAGTTAGCAGGCACCTGTACTGCTCTACTCGTAGGCAGGGGTCCCTTGCATCGTCTGACTGTGTGGCCACGTGAACGGAGAGAGCTCCCAAGCTTTGCGGCGCCTGGGTGCCCCGGAATCATGAAACAGTATGTCTTTTTCAAAGAGGCTCTGACGTTATCTCCTCTGACAGACTGGCTTCTCTGGCTTGGCCGGCAACTTTGGTAGGAATAAGAAGACTGTGCTAATGCAGTGGGTAAAGGCAAAGGCATGCAGGAAGGAATACGTAGGTGAGGGATTTTGCCATTCATCAGGCTCTGTTGTAGCAGGTTGTTTTCTACCGAAATAAAATCCATGCAGCAGCTTAGGATAGAGGCAGACCACTAACCAAAACGCACCAAAAAAGGCTGTCCACTCACTTTCCCCTCCAACTCACTACAGCCCCAGTCTCCACCCAGCTGCAGAGGTTGGGGAAGAAATGAAGAAATTGCTCCTGGTGAAATCCGCCTTCCTTTAAGTCCCAGTCCTGGATGGAGGCAGTATGTTAGCCAAGATGGTTTTTCCTGTGCTGTCCAATGCCTGTTTCTTTTGATTCACCCCAAAGCTGCTTTGCGATTACTGTTCAAAATTCTAACTGCGAAGGAGGATTTATAAGGGGCCAGGAGCGTGCCCACCTGGGCAGCAATGGGGGGCAACGTCCAGCTAGTTGTCTCCTGGCTGAGAAGGAATCACACTGCCTTCCAGAGAGAGGCAGGAGGCCAACTCCTTTCAACAGAGGGCCATGCCTGTGTTTTAATAACAAAATTGTAGCATCCTGGGGTCTCACTGCTCTTGGAGGTTTCCCTGACATGTGACCCAAGAGGACTCGGGAGCACTTGCCGACTACAACCTCGCAGGAATAACTGAACGAGGCTAAATTGTACTGTGGGGAAGGGATCTCTCTGAAATTCACATCGTAAATGAACTGTGAAAGAGCTTTGTGAACGAGGACGTTGGAAAGTGGGAGTCTAATTCAGCTACTCCCTTTTACTGGAAGGATATTCAGTGAGTTTTGAGTTTCGCAAAGCAGAGAAGTATGCAGCTAATTCATTCCTCATAACCTAAAACCTCAATCTTAAAATACATTTCATGCTATCTTATCAAAGTGCATGAGCTGGTGTCTCCTACGTGCCGGTTAGGATGTTTCCACCTAGCTCTACTAGATGCTGTAAAAGTCCAGACAAAAAGCATCATAAAGTCAATAGATAAAAAGATCAAGGGAATTTTCAAACTATTATACAAATATAAATACTTGTCAACATGGCTTGTTTTGTAGGAAGGAACTGGAACTGAGACAGAAATTATTCAATCGTGTGCAAGAAAGATGGAGAAAATTGTCTTACAGAAACTTCTCTCAGAAAAAAATTACGTGTGTGGAGGAAATGAATGAGTGGATAAATCCCTTTGGTTGTAGAGTCAGACCCTGGAGGCCACGCTCGTCTTTGCTGCCTGCTGAGGAGGGCTGATCCTGTTAGCTGGCCATCGCTGGCGTGGACGGAGTGGACAGGTTTGGGGGCAAAGCTGTAGTGCTTGACCCGGTAGAAAGGAGACAGGGCATTTGTGGGAGAGTTTGAAAGAGGAAAATTACCAGGGGAAGCATGAGAGAGAGGAAAGTTGGGGCAGAGACATGTCTCATGAGGAATGGAGAAATCCTGCTGTGAGGGACACGGGGTCACAGCTCTCCTGTGTCCCCCCACAGAGACTCTGGTTGGATTTCTCTGTGGAAAATGCATTCGAGGTGAAAACCTGAGTTGACCTGTGTTCTAAATAGAATCTTGGGGTCGAAAGGAATTTTAAGAGGCTACCAAGCCCATCCTCACTCAAAGTAGGAGCCCCTTCCCAGACTCCCTAGGAGGTGTGAGCAGTCTTGTTCAAACACATCCAGAATGGTGGACTCACTTCTGCAGGGTCAGACAAGGCGAGTGCGGAACTTCAGTATTTGCTTCTCTTGTTTGATTCAGAAGAATTATAAATAATGAAGCAGCTATACTTCATGGTGGGGAGGAGGCTATAACAGGAAAGTCACAATAGCCACTGGGTAGGGTGTTCCTATTAGCTGTCAGGCACTTAACCTATATTATCTCATTAGGTTCTTATGGGAAGGTCATTCCTTCTGCTTTGGAGATAAAGAAATGAAGTCTTACAAGCCCAGCTGATTTACTGAATTCACACAAGAAAGGAAGCAGCCAGGATTTGAACTCAAGCCTCTTTGAGGTTTTCACCCCATCACTGTTTCTTCCCTGTTCCCTGGTGACTAGGAAATCACCCTCTGCCAATATTTGTGAGAAAACACTTGCTCTGCTGAGTGACCGGCTCTACATCAATGTTCAACTGTGGTCTCCACACCTTAAGAGGAAGGAACAGAGAGAACTTCCAAAGTGGTCAACTAATTTGCAAAGGAAACTTAGAGAATAAATAATCTCTGAGAAAAGTTTAAAAGTACTGGGATGATTTCACTTGGAGAAGGCTGATTATATAATGAGGCTTCAGGTTTATGAGAGATTTTTCGAGATGGTGGCCACCAGCTGTTGTTTATCTCCACTTTGGACTGCAGAGGGGAAACTGGCTTACACGCAGCCTGAGGGTGTCTATATGGAAGAATTTCCTGACCCTAGAATGGGTCAACGCAGGAAAAAAAGAGCAGGACTTTCTTCTGAGGACACCAAATGGAGACCAGAATCGTGTTGGGGTGTGTGTGTGTGTGGGGTTACTAATAGGGGCTTCCTGGGTGTGTACCTCAGGATTTTGTCTCTGACAGAAGCACTCAGGGTGGGAAGGGAATGTTGTAGATCCCCTAAGATCTTCTCTGACAGTAGCACCAATGGGGCTATGCCTCCATTATAGCCCAGCACCCCTTAGCAATGACTGACGCTGCCAAGCACCAGGGCATTATGCACAGGTAAATGGCAGGGCTCTGTGTCACTGCCTCTGCCCCTAGCTAGGGAACACTGGGCAAATTATACAACTTCAGTGAAGCTCAGTTTCCTGGTCTCAAAAACTGGGGCTAAGGGTACTCATGGGATTCTTGGAAGGAGACAGGGAAATCATCTATGGTTAGGTCTAGCAGAAAGCTGGGCACATAGTTGGCACTGAATAAATGATCACTCCTGTCCTCACCACCCAAATCTCTAGCATTTAAGTGTGGTCTAAATAAATTCCATTTTTTGACAGTAATATTACTTGATTTTGAGTTGAGGAGCTCTGCAAGATTACATGTCAGACCTAGTCAAAGATTCGAGGGGTACAACTTCCATTTGCGGTATGGGGGGATCTGGCGAAGTAGTTCATGTTCCCTTTCTCCGCAGCACTCACATAGGTCTGACCTTGGATCTCTCTGCTCTCAGCCCAGATCTCACGAGACTAGAGTGTCTGGGTTCTTTTAGCACTCACCTTGCTGTCCTTCCATGAGTGTTGTCTGGTCCTGTCTGGGTCTCTAGTGCCTAGATGCAGATTCCAGAGGGGCTCTGAGTTCTCAGTTAAGGCTTAGTTCCAACCCTGGCTCCTCCACTGGCTTTCTCTATGGCCTCAGACAAGCCACTTACTCTTTTGGAGGCTCAGTCGCCTCATCTGCTGAGTGGGAATGAAAATCTTGCAGCCCCATCCTGTGGATGGAATTAGACCTTGCAAAGCACCCGGCACGAGGCCTTGTATGCCTTTGCCAAATAAATGTTGAAGATAGGGCAATGTTTTAGGAATTGTTTCTTCCAATTCTAGGCCCTCTTTTCTCTCCCCAAGTTCCTTCTCTGCTCACACACAGGGAACCTCCTCCTTCCTGGGAGATGTGTTAGGAAGAGAGCTTTTGCAACCTTCTCTCTTTGCCTTAGTTTCCCTGGAGCAGCTGATCTGATTGGCCAACACTGGCCAGGGGGGCGGGTCCCTGTCTTGACTTACTGCACAGGCGCGCTGTTCCCCGCCAGCGGGCGGCGTTTTCCATGGGCGGTCTCTGTCGTGGAAGCCGCCTTCAGAAGCTCACGCCCCTAACACGGTCTAACAGGAGGCTGGCCCGGGGTGGCGAGCGGTGACCAGATGCTTCCTCAGCCATAATTAAGCCAACGTTTCTCGACTTCACACTGTTGACGTTTCGGATGGGCTAATTCTTCACTGTGCACATTGCAGTGTTTAGCAGCCTCCCTCTCCCGTGTCCGCTAGATGCTGGTGGCATCCCCCACCCCGGCTGTGACTACCAGAAGTGTCTTGCAGACGGTGCCTAACGCCCCGAGGGTGGGTGGCAAACCACTCCTGGCTGAGAGCCACTGAGCTGAGCGGAGACTTGCATGTATGTTCAGGTGGTGAGCCTCCTGCTCCTTGTCTGCGTTAGAACTTGAGAGAGAAGGGAATTTTACTTCCACCAACCCTTAAACTCTTCCAATGTGTCACCGCGTGGCTAAGTGAAAGGCCTTCCTGTAGTTTCTTCATAGCAAGAGAGAAACACAGAAGGAGGCAGCTAGACAGAGAAAAGGAGTGAGGCAGAGAGGGAAACTGAGGCAGACGCCAGCAGCTGATGACTTCCATGAAATTCCCAAGGGTGCCAGGGGTGCAGGAAGAGGCAGGGAGGGTCCGGGTGGGCTGGCAGGTAAACATTAGTGGCCATCTCTGCTGCGCAGGGAAGGACACACAGCCCCTTGTACGGAAGCCACTTTTCTTCCCCTCTGTCTCCCTTCCCAGCCACTCACTGCAAACTGCCCTGGCGCGCCCTGCCCTGCCCAGACCCTCTGCCCCGGGTCATCTGCCGCCGCCCACCGGCGTCATCAGCCCCAGGCACACATCACTGGCGCTGGAACCCCCCGGCGCTTGGAGATGGGGGGCAAAGGAAACGCAGCTCCCCGACAGGGCACCATCGAAAATAATCACTGCCTTTTCAGAGGCCGACTTCGCCCAGTGCCAAGGCAAGAACTGTCTCGCCACCTTTCAGTTCTTGTTAAAAAGCAGAAGGCATGTCAGGGCCGGGCTGGGCCACGGGACAGAGAGGGCTTTCTTCGCAGCCTGGATGAAACTCAGCTTTAATGAAAGCTTCTATTAGCCCCAGCTGGCGTCCCATTTTCCCGAGCTGGAATAAAAAATTGCCTCAGTCATCCTTTCCCAGGCTAATTTCGAAAGCATAATTACCATCATCATAATTGATTACTATTTATTTTGTTCATTAATAGTCGTGCACTCCCTTGTTACATGTGAACTAACTGGTCCAGGACTATCGAGGGCACGTGGCAGCTGTATTTGTTTTCCCTCATTCCACGCACCCCGCCGCCCCCATCCCCTTCGGGGTGATCCCTTGATTTCGTGACACCCAAAGAATCCCTCTTTGGCTTTAACGTCCAAACTGCTAAGTATGGTGACTGAGCAGACTTGGGGTGCAAGGCCTGGGGTTCACAAAAGATATGGAGGCTAGTAAAGTTAAAGGGCAAGAGGGCCGGGCCCTCTGCACTTGTGTGGCAGTGTGGCAGGTGGGGCAAGGAGCCGGGCAGAAAAGGTGACAATAACCGGATTACTGTTTCTTCTCTCCGGCCCTTGAAACAGGCATTCCCTGAGCCTCAGCTGGCAGTGAATTTGGGAAGAGAATTGGTGTCTTGTGCCTTCAGGACAGACATTGCAAGACACCTTCGTGTGACTGCACAAGGATCATAATGTCCCCCCAGATATTCAAATTTGAATATCGCTCCCACTTTGCCAAAACTCTTAAGACCCCATCGAATGCAAGCCCTGGAGGAGGCTGGCTTTACTCACACCCACTCTTGAGTGGCAGCAATCTTACTTCCACATCGTCCCACCTATTGCTGGATATTTAGCTTCTGAAAGGCCCCGGAGATTACAGAAATAAAAACAAATAAGCGGGGGTTTAGATTCCCAGAGGCCAGGCTCTTACATCTCCTGCCGCCTGCTGGGCAGAGGTGATAGGTCCAGGTGGGGTGTGAATCAGGCCAAGCCAGAGGGCTACCGCCTGGGAGCCATCTGGCTTCTTGACTGGTGGAAGGAGGTGCCTGAAGCTCAAATAGGCCAATCAGAGCCTTCCCCAGAAATTCAGAAGCCAGGACCATTAAGAGAAACACCTCCTCGGTATTGGAGTAAGGAGTCACTCACAGGTAGTTCTTCTCTGCTGCTCGGATGAAAGCAGCCCCAGCAGGAGGGATTTAGTCAGTACTCAGAAGCTAATGTCAGAGATGGAGAAAGAGTCCTGGTGGCATTTGAGACCCTGCTTTCCATTATTCCTGAAACCCAGTGTAGAGGCGCTGGGAATAGCTAGACGAGCTGGGCCCTTGCATAGCTCCAAGAAGTGCTATTCATATAGCCACCATGTGATGGTGGCCCCAGGTATTGTGCAGCGTGCAGCCTACACAACTGTACGTGGTGACCCATCTGGCAGTGTCACTGCCTTTTCTTCAGCTTACTTAGAGTTTCCCCTGATACCCTATTATTAAGCTTCTCTTTTTGCCAAATCCAGTTGGAATTGGATTTATGCCACTTACACCAAATGAGACCTAAATAATATGATGAGAATAGTTATCTACAACCACAAAGAAAGAAAAAAAAAAGATGTAATCTCTTCCCGCCCCTACCCCCAGTTCATTCTAGACAGCAGGAAGGAAGTACCTGTCCTTCTTAGCTATTAACTCTCAACGGCTAGACACTCAGGGGGGGGAGTGGCGGTGGGAAGAATAGAAGCCAGTTTGCACCCCCACCTTCAGCCACAGGCCTGGGGTGCCAGGTCCTGTGCAGTTGCCAGGCGGTGCCGTGCAGAGGGCCCATGAATGCGAGCAATTTCCGGAAGGCCTTCCGGCTGGCTGCAGGGAACAGCTGCAGAGCTCTGTAATGGATGTCGCTGTCAAGGCAGACGCAACGTTTCCCGGGGGGAATGGGGCTGAGAGAACGCTGGCTCTGGTCAGAGGAGACGGCTGCAGAGGGGCGGGGGATGCGGGGAGGGAAGGAAGGTGGCCAGGCAGCATAGCTGCACGTCTACACCCTGGGGAAAAAGAGAATGAGGAAGTCTTGAAGAAGCTTCGAATTCATAGTTCCTGCATTCAGCCCCTCTACTGGCTTTCTGGGTCTCCCTAGTAAAATATGTAGACACTGAATTTCAAGAATGAACAAGAATCAAAGGATCTTTTAAAGTGCTGGGGGAGACACTGGCAGACTTCTTAGTGAGAAGACAGAGAGAAGAGAATTCAAACAATCCCGAGGAATGTAAATAAGTGTTCTACAAAGAGACGTGGTGTGGCGCAGTGGGGTTAGCATGGATTTTGAAATCAGCCTCATCCGGGTTCATGACCTGCCTTTGTAGGACTGTAGGGAAGCCACATCGACCCTGGAAGCCCCGAAGATAGAGATAATAATACCTAATTTCACGTCAGTAAAGCACCAGACACAATACATGAATATTAGTTGGATCTCCAGAGCCACCCAGGAAAACAATGCGAAGCCACAATTTGGTCTCCGCAATGGTCACGGGAGTCGCTGGCCTTTGTTTGGTGGTGGTGACTTTTTCCCCGTACTGTGTTCTTCACACTGTCCTAGGTTCTTCTATGCATCTTTTCTGATAGGAGTATGGCTCAGTTATCTGTTTTCATCCTCAGGCCAAATATTTTCTTAAATACGTAACATGGTCCACTTAATAACAGAAGAACTCAGACTGCACGGTCTTCAGGATCGACACCACCACGGTTTGAAGTCTGTATCTCAGCCCCATCTACTCACCAACACCCTGCCTCCTGATGTATTCCTTTGGTTTGGGTTTGCTCTTGCTTTTTTATCTCTTTTTCACCGCCCATTGTATTAGTTATGCATCGCTGCAAAGCAAATTATACCCAAACTTTGTGGTTTAAAACAAAATATATTTATTATCTCACAGTTTCTGCAGGTTAAGAATTTTGGGACATCTTAGCTGAGTGGTTCCAATTCAGTGTGTCTTAGGAGGCTGCAGTCAAGTGTCAGCCCAGGTTTCAGGCAACCGAAGGCCTGACTGGGGCTGTAGGATCTGCTTCCAAGTTGGTTCAGTCACATGGCTCTTGGCCCGAGACCCCGGCTCTGCCTCTCATGGCTGCTTGAGTGTCTTTACAATATGGCGGCCAGTTCCCCAACAGCAAGTGATGTAAGAGAGAGCAAGCAGAAGTATCAGTGCCCTGTAGGACCTAGTCACCAGAATTACACGCTGTCACCTCCACTTTATTCTGTTTATGCTCAAGGGGAGTGAAATTAGAATCCATCTTTTGAGGAGAAGTGTATCAAAGAATCTGGTGGCATTTTAAAACCACCACAAACAGCATCTATGTTAGCCAGCCTTCCCATTATTTCTTTGCTTTCAGGATTTTAAGGTTTATTTTCCCAGCAGTCTGCAGTACGAACATCTGCTAAGCAAGGATTTCTCAACCTTGGTGCTGTTGACATTTAGGGTGGGATAATTCTTGGTCGTGGGGCTGTCCTGTCCATTGTAGAATGGTTGACAGCGTCCCTGGCCTCCACCCACTAGACACTGGCAGCACCCCCGCCCCCAGTTGTGACTATGAAAAATACCTCCAGACAGTGGCAAATGTCCCCTGAGTCAGATGGGGGGTGGTGGCAATATTGCCCTTGACCGAAAACCCCTGTGTTAAGCTGACTCTAGAGTTTCACCATATAATATTTTAATTATAAAATACGCTCATGGTGCAGTGTGTAATGCACACGGCTGTGCATGACTTGGCCCAATATGTGCCTTTTGCTCTTGTTTTGATTTTTTTTTCTAATCGAGGTTATGTATATGCATAGTTCAACTAGTTCTACAAGGTTTGTTAAGACAAACGACATTCCTCCGTGTCCCTCCCATTTCCCCGTCTTCGGTACAGTGTTCTCATCCCTTGTAATGTTTACTCTCCATCTCTGTGTAAGCTTGACTTGCTGCCTCCAGCTTTTTCCGTTTTTGGTATTATCCATTAACTTGCCACCATGGAAGATAAGGACCTACCACTTGCCCCCCTCCACTTCTGCCAACACTTCCCTTTCCCCACCCTCTCCATGAATATATATCGTAATTGTGGCTTAATAAGTATTCATCGTTTCTTATACATCTTTATATAGGCCTGGCAAGCTAGGCCATGAACCAATTTGTTGTTTTCCCTCCGATTAACAATTGCCTTTTTATTGCTGCTGTATTTGTTTGCTCAGTTTTCTATATACTTATTAATTTAACCCTTAAATCTCCTTTCAGTGTATCCATTCCCATAAATCCTCTCCATTTCCCCTCTGAAGGAATCTAAGAGCATCCAACCTGCTTCACCGGGCTGGCCCCTCTCTGCCCTCACACAGCTGCAGCCTGGACCAAGCCTCCACCGTCACCCTGAGGATGCCCCTCACCCCTTGTTTCTATATTCTGTGCTGGGTTAGACATTGTCTTCCAGGAATTCATGTCATTTCCAGAGCCTCAGAATGTGACAGTATTTGGAAATAGGATCATTGTTGAAGTGGGATCACTGCTGATGTAATTAGTTAAGATGAGGTCACACCATTGTAGGATGGGCCCTTAATCCAACATGACTGGTGTCTTTACGAGAAGAGCAGTGGCACAGAGCTAGGCACACACAGAGGGGACACAGCGTGAAGACTCAGAGGGAAGACA
This sequence comes from Avahi laniger, assembly GCA_963575035.1. Taxonomy (NCBI): domain Eukaryota; kingdom Metazoa; phylum Chordata; class Mammalia; order Primates; family Indriidae; genus Avahi; species Avahi laniger. The sequence goes on from CAUYSK010106066.1 coordinate 13,179, forward strand.
GATGTGCAGATGGAGGCAGAGACTGCAGTTCTATAGCCACGAGCCAAGGAAGGCCCAGGTCCAGCAGAAGCTGAAAGCAGCAAGGAAGGATCCTCTCCTGGAGGCTTCAGAGGGAACACGTCCCTGCTGCCACCATGATTTTGGGTTTCTAGCCTCCAGAACTGCAGGTGAGACAATACATTTCTCTTGTTTTAATCCACCCAGTTTGTGGTACGTCGTTGTGGCAGCCCTAGGGTACTAATACATATGGCATTGCTTTTCTTCCCCTTAGTTTACCCCCTCATTTGGTAGAGCACACCCTGCTGAGTGATAATTGGGCTGGATATAGAATTATCTACATTATAGATATCGAATTCTAGGTTAGAAAGAATTTTCCTTTAGAATTTTGAAGTCACTGTCCCATTATTTTTGTTGTTTGTGCGGTTTGTTTTTCTCCTTGTGTGCCATTCAGAAGTCTGAATTCATTCTAGTTCCTGAGCTGTTGCACTTGACCTATATTCTTTTCTTCCCTTCAGAAGCTTGGAAGGGTCTTTTCTTTATCCCCAGTGTTCTGAAAATCTCACAGTAATATACCTTGGTGTGGGTATATTTTCATCCATTATGCTGTGATCTTGAAGTTCCCTTTCAATCTGGAGGTTTGTGTTCTTCAAGTCTGGGAAGATTCTTGCATTTTTTTTGTTGTTGTTGATAAATCTCCTCCCCGTTTTCACCATTCTCTCTTTCTGCCACTCTTCTTATTTGCACGCTGGACTTCTCAGGCTGGTCTTCTAATTATGTTCTCCTTTTTTTCCAACTTATTTTCTGAAAGTTTTCCTCGATTTTATCTTTCAATCTTTCTATATAATTTTTATTTCTTTTACATTTTTAATTCCAAGAAATAGTTTTTCTTTTGTAAGTGTTCTTGTTTTATAGCATTCTATTCTTCTTTCATAGATGTAATGTCTTTTTTTAAATTTTATTTTCATTTTTATTATTATTTTGTTTTTGTGGAGGTGAGTTTTCACTATGTTGCCCAAGCTGGTCTTACCACCTCGGCCTCCCAAAGTGCTAGGATTGCAGGCATGAGCCACTGTGCCTGGCCCAATGTCCTTTCTTATCTCTCAAAGGTTATCGCCGACCATCTTTTGGAAGTTGTCTTTTCCTTGTGTAATTTCTGTTTGCTCTAAGTTGCTCTTATTTGCTTGCTTTGTTCTGTGTAGAGCCTTTCCTCAGAGGTTTGTTCACCTGTGATTGTCTGAATGGTGGAGTTTCTTGAGGGTGAGCTTTATTGCGGGGTGTCATGCTTTGCCAATTTGAGGGGAAACCCCAGCAATTATCTTCATGTCTTTTCACCTGGGCTTGTCAGACTTAGCAGAGAAGATCCTTCCAACCTCCTGTCCAGAGGGCAAAGGCTGCCCGGAAGTGTTCTGGAAGCCCAGTGAGAGAGGAGGAATGGGGGGAGTGGGATTCTCAATTTCCTGCACGCCCACCGTCACCGAACACTCCTGTTCCCTTATGATACCCCGGTCTCAACTGGGCCTGATGTCTCACAGTCCAGAGGCCGCTGTTTTATCTTCCCTGGAAAGCAAATGGTCAGGCTTCTGCCAGAGTGGGGGAGGGGATCCATCTGACAACCTCCAAGCAGATTTCAGCCCATCTCCATTATTTTACACTCTCTCCCTACAACTTTGCTCTCAGCCCCTGACGTGCCCGGTGCCACTGGTTCCTGAGTTTTGCTGAGCATCCTGTTGCACAAATCCAGCTGGTTCGCGGATTTTCCTGCTAGCGGGCTGGGATCAGCTCCGGCAGGGCTGCTCAGTCCGGGACTTCTCCATCCGCTTTCCAGCTCCCACCTCTTTTGTTGTTTTTACCTCTTTCATTTTTCCTTATATCTTTAAAAAGTCCCATCGCGATGGCTGTAGCGAGGCTTCCTGCGGGACTGCAACCAGGTGCTGCGTTCTGCCTGACCCTGCGGGGCCTGGTTTGCATTTCCAACCTCGTCTTGGGTGTTATTTCGGGAGGGAGGTTGAGCACGTCTCCAGTTTGTTCCCAGTGTTTTTCTCAGCATTCCTTGGTCCAAAGCAGCACTTTGCATTCACCGTGTTCTATTCAGCAAAAATCGTAAAATATATTTATCTTCCTATAGAACTGAAGGGATCATACTTCCAGCAGACGTGTTTCTCAGGCACCTTGCCACTCCTCTCTCCCTGTCCTGCGCCTGCTCTGGGCACGGCCCGCTCCATGGGAGACGCCGGGAGGGAGGAAATCCAGCACAGGCAGGGTGGGGGGAGGTTCGGTCACCTCCCCATTTGCGACACATGCAGTCAAAAGACGACTTGGGGCTTGTTTTCAGCTCGGGGTGGGCAGGGAACCTGCTTCGAAGAGGTGGTGTGCGAGCAGAGACCACCGGAGGTAAAGGGCTGCCGGCAGGTATCTGCGGAAGAGTTTTCAGGAGCGGGAAGGGCAGGGCCGGAGGCTCTAGGAGGAAACGCAGGAGACCCCTGCGGCTGGAGAGGGAGCGCGGCAGGGGACCGCTGTGGGCAGCCGTGACTGCAACATTGCCATTTTCTCTGCGGGCGTTGGGGAGCCACACAGGACCTTGAGCAGAGTCACATGATGCTTCCTGAGTCGCTGCGGCTACTGTAGGAAAAGGTAGTCACGGGCGAGAGCCCAGCAAGGAGGCTCCTGGAGGCAGCCGAGGGAGCGGTGGCCTTGGCCTGGGCCAGGTGGTAGCACAGGAGGTGCTGAGCTAGCGCTGGATTCTCGACAAGTTTTAACGGGAAAGCTGAAAAGTTCTGCAGGGAGGTTAGATACCAGGTGTGAGGGAAAGAGGGGTATCCAAGATGACAGCGAAATTTGTGACGTCAGCTGCTGGAAGGACACAGTCAGGTGTCCCGTGTGCGGGACTGGGGCAGGAGCGGGCTTGGGAGGGAAGGTGGAACGCGCCGCTTGGACTGTGCCAAGCGGAAGCCCGTCAGACGCGCGGGTGGAGACGCTGGCTGGGCGGCTGGACGGAGGCGACAGAACTGATGGAAACACGGAGTGTTCATGCGGCTCTTCCAGCGGGCCCAACGCCGTCTGCGCACTTGACACCGTCACCGCTGCAGCCTGGCCGGGCCGTCGTTCCTAGCACAGACGGGACACAAAGGCGTGGAAGGTTAAGTAACTCGTCCGCACCACGTGGTTAGCAAGCGCTGGAGCCGGATTCAGACCTGAGCCGTCTGGCCCCAGAGCCTGCCTTTCTATCCACCGGGCTCTCTGTGCCCTCGTCTGGCGCCTGCACTTAGGATCTTCTGAGTTTGGTGCAGACGCCAGCAATCTGGACAGTGACGTGTCAGCCTCTCAGGGTCAGGGCAAGCGAGGGGAAGATGTGTGCAGTTGTTAAAAGCGAGGCTTCTGGGGCCAGTCAGATCTGGGCTTGAATCTCTCTCCCTTACTGACCCTGACGAACTTATTTGCCCTGCTCAGCCTCAGTTCTCTCTTCCGTGAAATGGGGATAATAATGGCGCCTGCTTCAGAGGGCCCTTGTGAGGATGAAATGAAGTGATGCGTATAAAGTGCTCAGCAAATAGGATTCGTTTTTACTGTTGTTATTAAAGACCATAGGTTGCAGGGTGTCCTGGTCAGACCCCACCCACCCTCGATTCCCCAGAAAGTGTGCTGGAGGGAGGTGGAGATCACAAAGGGAGCTTGGGAACCTGCTGGAGTATAGTAGCACTTGTAGAATCTTTGGGAAAATCCCCTCTTGCTTTCAGGACAAATCCCATGATGTTGGGATACTTGGTGGCCAATAAAACCACCTACAGTTCTTCTGGCCCAGTGCTCTCTGTCTTAATTCCCACGACTGCAGGACCTCAGGGATCGGGGCTCCAGGAGAGAAGGGTCCTCCAGGCTGCAGATCAGACTCATGAAGAAGCTTCCTGCCTCCCAAGCCATCTTGAACTCCCAGCTGGAGCATGCGGGAGCTTTAATTGGCCCACCTGGCCACACACCGTGCAAACAGCCTGGAATGTTCCCTCAGCCGAGGCAGTCTCTGACTTACAGGAATGAAGAGTCACCTTTAATTCCTGGGTCCTGAAGGATCCCAAATGAATTTAGAACAACTAAAGGCTCTCAGTTCAGAGGGACACGAAAAAAGCAACCAATAATTACAGTTTGGGAGCCATGGAGTAGCCCAAAGAGACCAAGTCCTGTCCATATGAGACCAAAGAAAGAATTTTGTTTACCGATTTTTTCATTTATGCTCCACCTACTTCCAAAAAGAATTTGGGGCGGCCGAGAGCAGAAAGCAAACAAGAATCCCAGCTCCAACACTTTGCCCACCGGTAAAACTCCTGAGATGGAGCCAATAAATAATAAATAAAGAGGGTTATTTTGCCATGAGGAAAAAGAGACAGATCATGGAACCAGATAAATCAGAGGGAGGCACCAGCTACTTGTATGTATAATATACATTGAAAATACTTTTTTCTACCATCAGCAAAGAATGGAATTTTTAATCGAATGTTGCCATATTTAGATTTCTGATTCTTCTCTGTCTGGGCACTGAAATATTGCCGGTAGCATTCCTAGTGCAAATGTTCCTGGGAAGTGACAGGTAATTGCATCAGTTTATCAGGTGGTACCCGTTGTGATGGTTGGCGTAGGCGTGGACGCTGGCTTGGGCAGAAGGGCGGAGTGTCTAGACTCTCGGCGCTGCTGGGGAGGAGAGGATGGGTGTGGGGGGCACGGGTCGTGCTGGTCCGACTGCAGAGGGAACGTGGGGAGAAGAAAAGGTGGGCAAATGCGTGACAGCGAGAAACTGGCATTTGTCGAGCATCTATTTATGTTTGGGCCTTTTAACTCCACGACAGCACCGTGGGATTGGCATTGGTATTCCTGATTGTGCCAAGGAGAGAGCTGAGACTCAGAGAGGTACAGTGAGGGGCCTACGTCACACAGCCAGAAGGGAAGCAAGTTCTGACTTGTTCATGAAGCTATCTAGGACCACCTGATCCCAAATCATGGGGTGTGTGACCCCTCAGCTCCTGTGGCATCCCAGAAGTGCAGACCTGGGGAAGCTTTAGGGATTCTCTCAGTCCAGCCTCCGTCTCTGATAGGTGAGCCGAGAGCCCAGGGACCGGAGGCATCTTGCCCACTGGGCGATAGCAGAGGCCCAACTCCAGAGCCAGCTCTAAACCCCGGGTCCTGCCATTTTCTAGCCACCGCGTGACTTCAGATGGCTGGACGGCCGCCACGACACCATCTTACACAAAGCTCCCTAAAATTCTCCCAGCCCGCAGCCGTTTTCAAAAATGGAAAGTTTCAGCAGCCACACCTGCTGGGAAGTGGAGTCTATTTTGCACTGGAAGCCACTGTATTTACCGTGCCTGACCTTGGTCTCCATCAGACAGCATTCTTAAGGATCTAGACCTGCGGGTCAAATCCCGCTACGACCAGCCCTCGGGGGAGGGGCTGCGCCTCATCCTGCCGAATGTTTCCGGGCATAAGTGGCCTGGGGCTTGGAAATATTTTCGACACACTGTGCTTTTTGTTGCTTCTGGGATTGGATTTTTTTGAAGGTAAATATCAGAATGAATTCCAGTGCAAACGCGGACTTTCCTATAGCATATGAAGGTAAATTAAAATTAACATCACTTTTACTAGTGTTCTGTTGACAAGCTGTGCCAAATTTAGGCCGTTGGGATATTAGAAATCAACTTGTTTAAAAGCCACAATGGCGTATATATTAGATGGAGTTGAACTGAGGGCATAGTTCTCGGGGCGGGGAAAGGGCAGCGTAAATGTGGGTGTTCAGAGGGACACAATCGATGACACATAGTAGCCAAGGGCTGCCACTTTTTCTCCCCTGTGCTGAGCAATTCTTCCCCTATAAGCTATCGTTTAATGGGAGTCAGTCAGACTGGACTCCCTCTTGGCTGTGCCGCCTACCAGCTGTGTGGCTCAGGATAGTTGACTTACCCTCTCTGTGCCTCTACTTGCTTCATCTGTAAAATGGGGACGAGAGTGGGCCCCATACTCATAGTGGGGTTTCAAGGGTAAAAGAAGATTCTCTGCATGAGGCGTTTGGCAGAACGGACGCCCTGAGGAAGCACTCAGTGCAATCAGCAGTTATTACTGCCTTTGACTTTCACAAATGTGCCAGGCGTGTTTTCTTCAACTCATTTAATGAACGTGAGCAATGGGCTCGCAGACAACTGACATGCTGGCAAAGCCACACGGCTAGTTTGAGACAGAGCTGGGGCTTGGACTCGGCTCTTTACAACTGTGAAACCAAGCCCAGGGAAGAGCTGGGGCAGACCCACGGGTGCTTTCAGGCAGGTGAACGGGGGCGAGGGGGCCCGAGCAGTAGGGCCCCTCCCCTGACCACTCACCTGTGGTTTGTCCTGGGTGTGGGACAAACGTAATGAGAAGAAAAACGTTGTTGCCACAAACTGCATTGGCTCAAGAGGAATTAATTCCACTGTAGGAGAGAACTGCTTCTGCAGCTGGGAAAACACCTCGGTGTGACCTTTTGACTCGAAATGCGAGGCCCAGTCAGACCCAATGGCTCCTTCTTACAGCAAATGTTTTGTAAGCTCCCCTGTACTGTCTTGCAATTAAATGAAATATGTTTGCATGCATAATTCCCTCACCCAAATTAATACAATGCCCTGGTTGTAACAGAAAAGAGACATGTGAATAAAGTAATTTGTCATAAGATAATGTGCACGCCAATACCCAGACTCTGGGCAGAACCACGTTAGAGGATCTATTTGAAGTGATCAGATACCTGCTCCAAGTTATGATGAGTGAGTTTGGATTCAAGAAAAGTAAGACACTAATTGGTTGAAGATTGTTAAAACTTTTTCTTTATGGTTAATAGTTTGAAATAAAAGTCAATACAGTATGTATGTCTATATAAAACGTAGAACTAGCTAGAATGTGGACGACACAGACACAGGTGTGTCCTACGGGTTACTCACGTACCCCCAGCGGCTTTGTTGTCAGTGACGTACTTTTTCTGAAACGGTGATTCGAATCTTGATAAAGTTCCAAACAAAACAAAACGCAATCTTCTCTAAGTTTACACAGGAGTCACATTCTGGGAAACTCGGTGTGTATTAAACAATGCAAAACTGCTTTGTGTTTATGTGTAAAGCTGAGTTAGGCTCCACATCAGGTCAGTATAAACAGGTTTCTCACCTGTGTGGGTGTCTGAGGGATCGTACAAAAGGTGTGCGGGAGATGGACGGCAAATCAAAATGGGAAAGGTAAAGTTATAACGCTTCTCGGGGGACAGAATGGGGTAGGCAAAGGTTGCTTGAACAGGACTAAATCCTATTAACTATAAAGGAAAAGTCGACTAATTTTGCTATCTTAAAATTATTTCATCAAATGACATCTTTATAAGAGTGAAACGACAAGTCACAGAATGAGAGAAGATATTTACAGTCCATATATTCATCGAAGAAGTCATATCCAGGGTATATAAAACTCTACGAATCAGTAGCAGAAAAGGCAAACAACTCATGAGAAAACTGGCCAGACTTGAGCAGGCGCTTCATGGAAGAGGACGTCCAAATGGCCAGTGCCATAATGTGATACCACAGCGTATTTTCCAAAGTGGCTAAAATGAAACAGACAGACAATGCTAAGTGTTGGCAAGGAAGTGGAGCAGGGGGAGCCCTCATACTGTGCGGTAGGAATGTCAAGTGATAAAACGTTGGAAAATTTTTTGCAGTAGCTACTTAGACTGCTCATAAGCCTGACGCATTATCCAGCTGTTTATTTTTAGGTATATTCCCAGCAGAAATGTGTCCATCTGTGAACAGAAACGTGTGAAAAGGTTCGAGGCAGCGCGGTTTATGATAGTTCCAAACTGGAAACAAGCTATGTGTCCTTCAAGAACTACATGCAGCAACGCGAGGAATCCACAGACGTGGTAGTGAGTGAAAGAGGCCGGACACGGAGGGGTTCTCACGGCGTGATTCCATTTAGGGGAGGCTCAGAAACAGGCAAGCGACTCCCCGCCAGCGCCCGCGCCATGACGGTGTGAGAAGTCAGCTGGTCGTTGTCCTCACTGGGTGGTGGCGGTTGCAAGGGGGCGCCAGGGGGCGCCAGGGGTTCTGATAATCTTGGTTTGGGTCTGGGTGCCGGCTCCGTGGATATGTGCACTTTGCGAAAATTCACTGAGTGTACACTTACGACATACATACTTTTCCATATGTGTGCCGTGGTTCAGTAAGTTTACACTAAATATTGGAAAAAATGTCAACCCCCATCCACTAAATGCCATTGGTTCCCCACCAATCTTTGTGATGACTGAAAATGTTCCACTGATTTCCAAAATGTCCCCAAGGGTCCTTCTGTGAGAACCACTGGCCCAAACAGAGGTGTTAAGACAAAGGAACGGAGAAATGTTCTACCTAGTAAAGTAACAGGAGGTAAGGCCGCCATTGGCTAGCGCCCGGAGGAGAGGGGGGCAAGAGTCCACAGAGGGTGAGGAGAATCCCAGAATCAAGGGATCTCGGAGGGGGGTGCTCTGAAGCACCCCGGGGTGCAGCCCCCTATGTTGGGCTACATGTTCTGGAGCAGAAGGGGCCCTGGCTGGTGGCGCTCTGATGGCGAGTGCCGTGCATCCCTATGGCATGGGTGAAGAGAGCCAGGTGAAGGGGGCCTCCACCGCACCAGGGGGCTGAGTGGAGGCCAAAGCGAGAGGCTCAGAGGTCTTCATCAGTGAGTGTCCAGGGGAGGCCAGGTCACTGGGGGGAAGATGGTCAGAGCTCCCTGGAGCATCTCTGAGCCCAAAGAACAAACCATGAGTTTACTGGTCACAAGTGGCAGCACTGGGGTCTGCAGGGCACCGGCACCCAGGCAGAAAGGGACATGGCTCTGGATGCCAACGAGTCCCGGCCAGCACCCATGCCACGCCGGCGTGTGGGCCCCTCCCACCCCCTGGAAGCAGAACTGGTATTCAAAGTCTGTGACTGCGGATGTCTCACAGACACCATGCGTCAGGAAAGACACCAGCCAGGTGAGTTGGAGCAGGGTCTCAGACCCTGACCTCCGCAGGTGTTGTCCTTTTCCTTGCTGGATTATTTGAGTCTGAGGACTTCAGGGGGCAGCCAGGGACAGAGTGGGTGTGCACTAGCTGGGCTGGAAGGAGCAATTGCTCACAAACCTAATGGTACCCTTTTAAATTTACCAGCAGATACAACTGTACCTCTACACGGTGGCTGAGGCCAGCAGCCCAGCCTGAGCACTGCATTTGGAAGAAAAGCAGCGGAGACCATTGGAAAACATTTTCATTCAAAAGACACCAGGCAGCATACACTTTTATAAACAATTGTACGAACCACCTGAAATTGAACAAAGACTCAAGAAACAGAACATTCTGGCCCATGACATGGGCTGAGGAAGTTTACTCAATGTCCATCCTACATGGACAGAGAGGGGAAGAGCCCTGGCATGGATGGTCTCTCAGTAAAGATTTAAGCTCAGCTGCTGTGAAATCACAGTGCCCAGAAGACCAGTGGCTTATACACAATAGTGATGATTCTCCTCTCATTTAAAACACTTTCACAAGTAGTCCAGGGATGGTGTAATGGCTCCATGGTCACTGGGGCACCAGGTTCCTTCACTATTTCCACTTCACCATCCTTAGCCTTTGCTTCCAGCCTCTAGTTTGCCTCATGGCCCAAAATGGCTGTTGGAGCTCCAGCTATCTCTTATGTATTCCTGGATGTAGAATGGAGGAAGGAGGGAGGGGCAAAAGGATATGCCATCTAGCCGTTACTCTTTTAAGAAGCATCCTTGATCTTACCTATTGAGGACCTGGAGCAATTTCCAGGAGATCACAGGGAGGATGCAAGAGCAAGAAGATCTCACAAGTACAGAAAGGCAGCCTTTCAGGCAATCAGATCCAGAGCAGGTGTTTTGCAGAGAACATTGGAGGAAAATGGAGCCCCTCCAGAAATCAGTAGTTGGGTGCTCTGTGATCTAAGATGAGCACTGGGAGATACTGCTGACACCCAGAATCCTTTGCAACTGGCGACAAGAGCCCTGGCCCACAAAGCAAGCTGGGGAGAGGGCAGAGGGCAGACGGCAGAGGGCCAGGCTCAGTGGGATCTGGATGGTGGACGGGGATCCAGCCAGGTCAGAGCAGAGGGCATCCTCGAGTACACCTCCCTGGGGGCTCCCACTGCTTGGTGATGAGGGTCCAGTGTGAAGGCCAGTCTACCACCATGCGACAAATGTGTCCAAGCCATCCTGCCAGGTGCCAGGCCACCGGCTTCCTGGAGTGCTGACAGTCAGGTCACTGGGCCCTGGCCAGGACACGCAGGGCCGTCACTCAGGGCAGCAGCCTCGTCACAGAATTCCATCCCGAAGTTTAACCAGCGTGAAACCACAGTCGTGCAGTGCTGCGGACATGAAGCCGACCCCTCCCCTCTTTGGGGCTGAGACATTCCGGAGCCTCGTGAAAGCCTGTCAGCTGGCTCCTTCTGATGGCTGCGCATGGGGACAACCTTCCCAGCCCCGCGATGCCACAGGTGTCTGGGTTAGAATCCAGCCCTGCTACTGTGCGCGCCGGGCCAGCCTGAGTGACTCAGCCAACGTCGTGGGCCTTGGGCGGCCTTTGCAAAGATGCGGAGGATACCCGCGTCACAGAGCTGTTGCAGGACCAAAGCTGTACGTGATGTGAGGAATTGCACACAGCGTTGGACACTAAACAGTGGCTCTCAGAGGTGCGGCAGTGTGCCACTAAGGCTCACGGGGGCATTTTTTTTAGCAGCTTTATAGAGATCTCATTCACATACCACACACCTCACCTGTTTAAAATGTACAACTTGGTGGCCGTTACTGTATTCACCAAGTTGTGCGGGTGTCACCACCATCAATTTTAAAACATTTTCGTTACCCCCCAAAGAAACCCTGCGTTTCATAGCCGCCAGCCCTTCACTCCTCCCTGCCCCCACCCCCGCCCCGAAAAGCCAACATTTCAACTAGTATTCTTTTGAGCACCTACTGCACACACGTGCCGGCAGTGTTGTCCGCGCTGGTGGGCAGCTTTGTCCCTGCAAATGCGGGGCCCGCACAGGAGGGCAAAGGGGGGCCCGTGTATCCCAGGTGTCAGCAGTGAAGGGTTCAAACCGAGCTAGCGAGCCATTAAGTAAAATCCGTCCTGAGGGCTTCCCCGACAAACACGCTTCCTAACCACCAGGAAGGCCAGGCGCAAATTCTGGGTCCTCAAACTCCGGTTGGAGCTCTGGTTGGAACGTGGCACTGTGGGGGTGGTCAGCTGGGCTGACAGTGGCCCAGCTCCATCCCACACCGCGAGGGGCTCCCTGCGTAACCCGTGACACCCAAGCTCTGTCGCCACCTCCTGCGAGCAGCCATCCTTGGCCATCCTTGGCCGTGGGGCTGAACTAACCTGGAACACGTCCTACCTACAGTAGGATGGAGATGAGCTTGAGCCTTTTGGGGTTCTAGGATCGGCACCCTCCAAAACCATTTGATTTGGGGCTCTTTGCCCATTCAGCCTCTGCCCTCCACGAATCCCAGAGGTGAAGGGCTGGGGTGGGTCGTGGACACACGTGCCATAGCAGCCAGCCCCAAACCAGGGTCGGTGCAATCGCTCTCTGCTCTCCTGCACACCTCCCTCCCTCCCCTTCCCATGGGAACCGCGTGCCTGTCCTTCCGCGACTCTGTACCTGGTCCTGAGCTCTGCTCTTGTACAGAGGGTGCAGGACAGGGCCACTTCCAGATCCAGTGTCGAAACCTGGATCAGCTACAGCGCGGAGGGACATGGGGAGCGGGAAGATCTCAGATCTCACAGGCAGACAGATCTGGGTTTGGGGGTCACTCTTACCCCACGCCTGGGCAACCCGGCACAGGGCACTGTTGTCCTTACCTGTTCTTTCTTCAGAGGCTTGTAGAGGGATGAAAACAGTGACTCCTGCAACCTCCTGGCCCAAAGGCCCAAAGCCCCCTTCTCCCTACGTCCTTCTCTCTAGTTTTAGTTTTTAGATTTTCCTAATTATTCTCCATTTTATTATTAATAATTCTAAAACCTATTGAGCATGCCTTGCTAGACACTGTTCTAAGCATTTTATAACATGTTAACTCTTTCAATACTTACCATGACTCTTTCAAAGAGAAGTAAGCAAACGTGTAAGCACGTTTTTTTAATTGGTAAGTGCTACGGTTGGATTGTTGTTCCCTAGAAACCTCAGGATGAAATTTGATCCCTAATGTGGGATGTGGGGCTGAATCGGAGGTGTTTGGGTCATGAATAGATTAATGCCTTTCTTGGGGTGGGGAGTGAGTTCTCACTCTTACTGCCCAAGGGAGCAGCTAATGGTTAAGAAGAGCCGGGCACCCGCCTCCTCTCTCTCTTGCTTCCTGTCTTGCAATGCGATCTGCAAATGCAGGTTCCATTTCCCCTTCGGCCACGAGTGGCAGCAGCCGGAAGCCCCCACCGGAAGCAGGTGCTGGCGCCAGGCTCCTCCTACAGCCTGCAGAACCGTGAGGCAAATGCACCTCTTTTCTTTATAAATTACCCAGCCTCAGGTGTTCCTTATAGCAACACAAATGGACGAAGACAGCAACTTTGCCTTTAAATGCAGAGCAGCAGTTTTCAAAGTGCGGTCCCCAGGGCAGCAGATCAGCAGTTCCCTGTGCGAGTGTTAAAAACGCACATTTTCAGGCCCCAGCCCAGACCTGCTGAATCGAAATCTCCGGGGTTGGCGCCCAGCAGTCTGTGCACCAATATGACCTTCAGGGGACTCTGACACGCACTCAAGTTTGGGGACCACTGGCCTCATTTCCCCCTGTGTGCAGCTCCCTGTGTAATTAGTACAGATTGTACCTTATCCGGAATGCTTGCGGCCAGTATTTCAGATTTTGGATTTTCAGATTACGATGCTCGACCTGTAATTGCTATTACTAATAGCTGACACTTACTTGGCGCTTACTGTGTGCCAGACGTTCTGCTAAGGGCTTTGACGTGGAGTGTCTCCCTCATTCTCTAAGCATCCTATAGGGGTGTTGGTGTCTCCCTTCTCAGGCCAGGAACTAAGGCACAGAAGGATCAGGTGACCATCCTGCTCACGCAGCCAGGCTTCAACTAAAGCGTCTGCCTCTTTTTCCACAGTGGCTGCAGTGATGACGGGATGCATGGCAACATTTATAGAAATTTTTAACAGCCCACTTTCCCCAGAAAACCTTGCAACCTTAAGGTTTTTACTTAAAAATGGCAGCTGACCAGAAAATGCGATTGAGGGGAACTGGCCTGGCCGGAGCATCTGGCTAACTGGGGCCGTTCTGTAGGTCGGGGCGGCAAAGCCTGATGCCCACGGGGCCAGGCGGTGACGACCCAGCGAGGTAGCCCCGGGGCAGGCGGCGGGGAGCCCGAGGGGCCCGCCCAGGGCACAGGGGGCGCCGGCCGGTCCCGCAGCCCTGGTCAGGGGTGGCCCCGTGAGGGTTTGGGCACCTTTCATCCCATTTTATAAGAAAAGGCAGAAATCTGGATTTTATGTAAACTCTCCGAGTTTTGTGGGAGCCGAATCCAGCCCGGGAGGTGCCCACTGCCCCCTGGGCAGCCCCTTGACGGCGTGGGGCCGGCGCTTCCCCAGGTGCAGGCAGTGGAATTAATGATCGAATTTTATGCATTTTCAGTGCCGTCCTCAGCCAACCGCCGGCTACACAGGAAGGAAAAGGAAGGGAGCAGAGAACTGAGCTGGTTCCCGGACCCCGGCCCCTCCTCGCAGGGGCGAGCGGGCCGAGGTCCCCAGTCGGCCGCACCTGGGCTCGCGCGGACCGGGAGAGGCTGCGCGCGCCCTCTGGTGGGCGTAGAGGGCACTGCCGAAAGCCACGGGCGCCCGCCGAGCGCTTCCCGGGCCCGGGGTCCGCGGGGGCAGAGCGGCTGGGGAGAGGCACTGCTGGGGTCACCCCCTGCAGTGCGAGAACTACTCAAACTATTGACAATGTCAATAATACCAATAATCACAAGGATAATAAACACAGTAACAAGTAGACTGACAAATAAATACGAGTTTCAGTTCACAAGCTTCACCTGCTGTGCGTTTTAGGCAGGGCCCTCCAGGGAGACCGAACTGATGGGATGTCCGCGGATACACAGGGATTTGTGATGAGAGATCGGCTCCCACGACTGCGGGAGCCGGGAAGTGCCAGGATGTGCCACCGGCAACCTGGAGAACGGGAAAGCCCAGGGTGTAATTCAGCCCAGGTCCAAAGCCTGAGAACCAGGGAGCCGACGGTGTGAGGCCCAGGCGGAGCCCGAAGGCTTGAGAACCAGGTGCCCCGAGTGTGGTCACACACCTGCACCCTCGTTTCTGAGAAACAGAGTTTCTGGCTCCTCCAGAGAATCAGGGACTCAGAAGGAGGGGGTCCCCAAAGAAAACGAGGTGTTCCAAAGTGCAGGGCCAGCAGAAAGGACAAATATTCATTACAAGTAAATAAAGGTAAACCACTTTAAAGTTCGGCCCAGCGGTTCCCCATCACCTGAAAGGAGAGATGGCTGCATGGCAGCGGCTTCTGTCCTCGGGAAGAAAAACATGGAAGGGCCTACAGTATGCAAATCCTATCCAGGCCCCTCCCCTGTGGGGCACAGGCCCCCAAAAGCACACCCTAAATCCGGCCCATGGAGCACCTGACTGAGTCTATAGGTTAGCCTCCGCCCAGCTGACTTCCCGCAGCCCACTGGGCCACTGGGCAGGGTGGACTCTGGGATTGTCGCTTCAGTTCTTCCCGTGGATACCGTTCACTCCCTCCCCTCCCTCAGAAATGTGCTGAGGGCCTAATCTGCTCTGGACTCCGGAGGAAGGATGCTGTCTCACTCCCAAGCTCTCCGAGACCCGTCCTGGGAATCACAGGAATGACGACTCTCTACCTCTGCATCACTCAAACCTAAGGAGGCCGCAGCGCATGTTGCTGAGTGAGATGTGCCAGGGGCCCAGTGCAAGGCCACTGGTCCTGAATCTTTTGTGTCTTTAACAGGTAAGATACCTATCATGGAAGATCCCACTGCCTGGACTTGCCTGGACATTTCCTTAGCTAGATCACCCAGTTTATGAGCTTTCTTTGTCACTGCAGAGTTGCTAAATTTTTGCCTCTCCGTAGCGAGAATTCCCTTTCTTCCAGGCTCCAATGCGTTGTCCTCACTTTCCTTTAAACTCTCATCACCACCCTTTTGCCACTAGCCTCTCTGATGCCCCTTAGACTTTCTCTGACACTTTCTGCAAAGTCCTTCCAGCTTCTGCTCTCTGCCCAGTTCCAAAGCCACCCCCACATTTGTGAGCATATGTTCCACCAGCACCCCACTTCTGGTACCAAACTTTGTATTAGTTATCTACTGCTGCATAACAAATTGCCCCAAAACTTCATGCCTTAAAACAGGCACATACATTTACTATCTTTCACAATGTCCTGGTGTGGAAATTCAGGAACAGCTTAGCTGGATGTTCTGGCTCTCTCTCCTGAGGTTGTCTTCAAGAGCTGCACAGTGGTCATCTGAAGGCTGGATCGGGGCTGGAGGATTCACTTCCAAGGTGGCTCACACAGACGGTTGGCAGATTGGGCTGGCTGTGGTGAAGGCCTAGTTTTCTCTCCACGTGAGCCCCTCCACAGGGCTGCTTGAGCAAGAATCCAAGAAGAAAGGTGGACGTCCAATGCTTTGTGACTTAGCCTTGGATGTCACACACCATCACTTCTGTACATACTCTGTTGGTCACACGGTCCAGCTCTGACTCAATTTGAGAGGAGAAGACACACGAGCAGAAATACCAGAAGGTGAGGTTCATTGAGGGCCTGCGAAACATTGGGAGCTGGCTACCACCAGCAGTTACAGGAAAAAAAATAAGTATTTTTATATAAATACATATATATATATTATATAAGTATTTCTTATTACAAAAGTAACTCATGTTATTTATAGAAATTTAGAAAAAGTTTAGATTAGCAGGAAGAGAACAGTAAAAACTACTCCAAATAGCCCCATTCAGAGAAAAATCTTTGTCAACATTTTGGGGTATATCTTAGCCTGAACTTTTAAAACTTTTACAAAAATTGAATAATACTGGACAAAATTTTTCATGCTATTTTTAACTTGATAATACGGTTACAAAATACATTTCTATCACATCTTTTTTAGGACTAACATTGTATTCCTGCAAGTGATTAAGACATAATTTATTTAACCACTGCCCTATTTAAGGGTTTTCAAATTTTTTCATTATTAACAAAGCTAGGATGAGCATCTTTATAGCTAAATTTCTGTCTATATCCCTGATCATTCCTTAGGATAGAAAGAGAATAGCAGCATCAGTGAATATACATAATTTAAAGCTCACTTGGTATCTATTATCAAACTGGCCTTCAGAGACTTTGTGTACCTGTTCACGGGCTATGACTGAGAAAGCCTCTTGTGCCATTTGACACAACCCTGCTCACTGTCATTAAAACTTGTGTTTGTATGAGCAACACACCAGAAATAATATTTGTAACAAATATAACTTAACAAAGGAGTAATATCCCATACTATCAGAGCACCTGCAAATCAAGGTGCATCCCACCGGGAAAAGTGGAGTAAAAATATGAACGCAAAGTTCACAGAAGAAAAAATACAAATAGCTCATAAACTTACAAAAAGATGCTCGTGTTCCGTGGTGATTGGGGAAATGCAAACTGTAACTACAAGGAAGTACCAGGTTATTGCCCATCAAATTTGCAGAGCATGAAAGAGATCACATTCACAGTCTGCATGCAAACCCCGACCTTCAGCCTCACTGGACTTCTTGCCATTCCCAAACCACATCAGTGCACCTCTCCACAGGCTGTTCCTTCTTCCTGCACGCCCCTGAGGGCAGCAAGGGGCATGGGCACGCTAGCACGAATTCAGGGAACAGAGACATTTCTGCCTCTCGGGCACAAAATGTAGCAGTATTTGTCAAAATGTAACCTGTGAATACTCTGGCTCTGGGTCACTGCCCTGCAGAACCCATCCTGTCCCTGCAGGAGGATCCCACTGGGAAGTCTGGACACAGCCTAAATATGCATCAACAGGCAGTGGTTGTAAATACACTCTGGTCCATCTCTAGGAGGGACTATGGTGCAGGTTAAAACAAAGCATTACAGAAGAGTGATTAAGCATTTCTGCTCCAAAGCCAGATGGCCTAGGTTTAAATCCTAGCTTTGCCACTTACTTGCAGTGTGGTCTTAGGCAAGTCACTGAACCTCCGTGCCATGGTTTCTCCATCTGTATAATGGAGGATAACAATAGCCCGTACCTTATAGGGTCATTGTGAAGATTAAATGAAATTAATATCATATAAAATAATCCTCAAAATTTATTACATGAAAAACAGCAGTTTCCAGCAATTATGTATATATCTGCTTACAAACTGTGATGGCATTTGTGTAAAGAATCTCATCAACAAACCCAAATCATTTACACACACACACATTCATATGCAGAGTAGTTCTGGGAAGATCCATACCACATATGCAACCCTTGTTCCTACAGAGGAGGCAGGTGAAAGGAAGACTTGCACTTAATTCTGAGTGGTTTGACTATTCCGTCTGTGCAGTTAAAAAAAGTCAGAGCAGTAAGTCACTGTAAAAGAAACATCTGCCTGGTTGTGGGTCTTACCATGCTACCCTGGGCTCGCTCTCCCATTTAATCTCACGTGTCCTTAAGATCATTTAGTTTAAAAGATGAAGAAATTTCCCTGGAACCCACTGGTTCTGTGGGAGTTGCTGACTTTGTTGCTAAACGCGGCTGGTTAGGGGTCGTTCTTCGGGGCTCTCCCGGCTGTCTCCTCCAGCCCGCGCGGAGCGCGCCCTCTGCTGGTGGTGACTCGCGGCGCCCTGTGCCCGCAGCACGTGAGGAAAAAGCAAAAAGCTCTGCTGGTTCTCACCGGCGCCGCCCTGGAACCCGGGGTCCTGACTCTGGGGCCGCTGCCGCTGCTGGTGCCAGATCTCCGCCCCATGCTGGGGAAGAAACCTTTCTCCTTATTGTTTTTAAGTTGTCCCTATCTAGGGTTGCCAGGTTTAGCAACTAAAAACACAGGATCCAAAATCTGAATTTTAAATATATTTTAAATCTGAATTTTAGATAAATTACAAATAATGGTCAGTATCAGTATGTTGCATAGACTATACTAATGTTGCATGGAACACACTTCTGCTAAACAAAATTATCTGTGGTCTCTCCGAAGTTCAAATTCAACGGGGTGCCCTGTGTTTTCTGTCGGGACTGTGGCAGGAGAATACCGTTGGCAGGTTGGGGATAGGTGGTGAGAACGGCGGGAGGTCCCGGGAACAGCGCATGGTGGGAGGGGGTGATGGTTCAGGTGTGTCCTTTGCACAGGAGACCATGAACACGTCTGCTCTCCGTGCAGCAGGAGTCGTCAGGGCGCCTGGCTCTAGGACAGCGCGGCTCAGCCCTGTCCCCAGAGAAAACCTGATGCCTGGGTCAGAACCCCAGAGATTCTGATGTCATTGGTTTGGAGAGTTGCGGGGTGGAAGGCGTTTTTAAAAGCCCCCAGGTAATGCAAATGTGCAGCCAAGGTTGAGAACCACTGCTCCAGGAGCTCAGGCTCTGCGGAGGCGTGTGTGTGTGTGTGTGTGCACGCACGCACGCACGCACCTACACATGTGTTTCCCAGATGCCTGTAGTTGCATATTCCCAGGTTCATCAGCCTGGGGTCCTCCTTCCCGAGGGCCCTTCAGTCCACATATATGGAAAAGCCTGGGCCCTCTCCAAAATGTTTCCAGATTCCCCCAGGGCTTGTATTTTCCTGGTCACCCCCAGTGCTGATTTCCTGTTCATACTGAGCGTCTGTCTCATTCCTGTCTTCCCCTGGGGCTGCCTCTTTCTCTCTGTCCATGTCAACCTAATGCTGATCTTTCAGCGGCCCCCAGCAGCACACAGCTGTCAGGCTGAGCAGATGCTTCCTGCGGGTCGGCAGTGAGCGAGGGAGGGTGTCATCCCCACGGTGAACGATTCTACCCTCAAGTCCCAGGCCGGGCAGGGGGAACTCCTGCTGTGAAGAATGTATCACGGGCCCATCTTCTTCTCCGATTCCCTCTGCTTCCTCTGTACTTCTGGGCCCTCTCACTTCCTTTCAGGAACCATCTCGCCCCCCCTTTAAAAACCAAAGAAAGAAAGAAACAAACAAAAACAGAAACAAACCCTTCTTCTTCCAGTAGTCGGTATGCAGCTGCTGATCGAGTTCTCAGGTGCTGCTCTCTTCTTAATCAGAACAATTCTGCTCTTTTTTTCTTACACCTCTTCTATGTGTCCAGGTGTTTCCGGGAGAGGTGCGTGCTCTCCCTGTGAAGCATTGAGTGACTCTGAGGCAAACCGGCTCCAACTGCAGCCGAGGTTAAACAGCATCTCCCTCTTCCTTCTATGTGTGCAAACCTTCAAGGATTTTAGCAAATTATCTTAATAGCTAGAGGACCTTGCTGGTTTTGGTGCAAATATTCCAGCCAGAAAACTGAGGTTTTCTGGATGAAACTCAGTAGCCAGAGGGGTCAGAGTTCCCCAGACTGGGGGGAGGCAGCTGGTGTCTCAGCAGATGTCTTAAGGACCTGGGTTTTGGCCACATCTGTTCTGTGGGATGGAGAAGGACAAGCGGGAGGGAGGGAGGAATACGAAAAGGAGCAGAGGGTTGAAGATTAAAAGAGAACTATACGGGTCTCCCTAAAGACAGAGTCCTGGCCACTGGGGAAGGACCGAGGGAGAAACAGGAGGAGGACACTCTCGTGAGCGTGAGGACCTAGGACCTGGCCACTGGCTCGACCTCCTTCCACTTCCAGGGTCCAGAGGGAGGCAGACGCAGCAGCCTCGGCCCGTGGGATGGACACCTTCCGGCCAAGCTGCCTGGGAAGCCGAATTCCAAACGTCTAACTGCATTTTACTTTTCTCCACGAGGTGACCTGCAACTGCTCTGTCTGCCTCTACGATTCCATGGAGTACTGTGCAGTCCAGAAAGCTTGACTTTCCAATTCCTCCCACCCAGCCAGCTGCCTCTTTCCTTCCTTCCTTCCCTCCTCCCTCGTCTTTTCCCCAAAGGAGAGGAGGCTTTGTTTTAAAAGTTCAACATGAAACTTTACTCTGTACACCCGTCAGATCAGTGAGAATTAGAAAGTCAGATGATGCTGAGTGCTGGCCACAGTGTGGGGGAGGGGAAGCCTGGTTCTCTGCAAGGGAGCGCCCAGGTGCTGCTGTTCTGGAGGGCAGCCTGGCGGTGCTGGTTCCAGTTGACCGTGCAAATCCTCTGCCAACGCTCCAACAACGCCACTGCTCGGTACTCAGTCCGGAGACGCCGTCTGTCCAAAAGGAGCACCTGAGAAGAGGCTCGCTCAGCATTGCTTCTGGCAGCTGTCCGTCTCTGCGGAACACACAAGTGAATGTGGTAGATGCACACCTTGGAGAAGCCTCCGCCAAATGCAGGGGATGTGATGTACACACAAAATTACACAATCTGTGTTACAGGCTATGTTCAAATTCACGGGTGCACATCAAACGCATACAAAGGCTGCGCAGTGAGTGAGGGCTTGTGAGTGGGGAGTGCGATCGTGGTGGATTAAAGACGATCCCACATTCTTTGACATTCCTCTCGTTAAGAGGTGAGGTACAGTGCCCCTGGGTGAGTTTGTGACTACTTGGGCCACTCCAATACAGCAGAAGTGATGCTGCCTCAGTTTCCCGGCCTGGCCCTTGAGAGATTGGCAGCCCACCTCCCCTCTCTTGGGGAACTCTCTTGGGGCGCTCTGAGCTGCTGTGTGATAAACCAGCTGTCCCAACACCACCTCTCCAGCTGGGGGCTGCAGCTGAGCCCAGCCTGCCAGCCAGCCCCCACCATCCAAAGTCACCAGACATGTAAATAAAGCCATTTGGGTTCTCTAGGCCAGCCCAGCCCACCTATAAGCTGAGCGACCTCAGCTGGCACCACATCCAGCAGAAGAATCCGCCAGCCAAGTCCTGCGGAATTCCTGATCCACAAAATTGTAATACAATAAAGCTTCTAAGTTTGGGGGTACCTCGTTGCCCAACAATAGAGAATTGCAACAGGGATGAAAGACAGTAACTAATGAGTGACAGTAACTAACGTCAGGCTGAGCGATGATGACACTTGTTGGCACAGAAACGCACCGAGCAGTGTGGTCCCTGCACCAGGGCCACGTGAACTGAGTTCTCCTGCGGCTCTGTCAAGGACACCTGAGTAGGTACCACGCAGCTAACGAGGAGCGGGAGGGAGTTTATCCCAAAGCCCGGAAGCGCTGCATACCTTGGGGTATCGCCAACTTTGCCACCATTAACTGTGATGAAATTAATAGAAATTTTAATATGTTGTCAAGGTTAAAATTATTTGAGATTAAAAATATATTAAACTATAATTCTAATTGGCTCAATTGAATTTTAGTGGGTTTTCTCTGTATGAAATCCATATATATTATATATATATCAATATTTTATGTAGATAATTAAATTGCTAGATCATCAGAAATTTTTCACAGGAAAAATTTGTTGTCAAATTTCAAGACCTCTGAGTTAATTGCAGGAAACAAAAGACTGTATTAATAAAGTGTGAGTTTTATTTTTAAATGTGTTACTTTAGATCCCACCTTGTTCCAAAAGTGATTTGGGGTATCCTACATTAATATATACCATAAGAAGAAAAAGAAAATTTGATACAAAAATCAAGACAAAAGAAAATTAATTAATAGGAAAGAAAATGAGATAAAAGACACCCAGATTGGGATGGAAGAAGTAAAACTATCCCTATTTGCAGATAGAAAACCCAAGGAATTCACTGAAAAGCTACTAGAACTCATAAATGAACTCAGCAAGGTTTCAGGATACAAAATCAATATACAAAAATCCACTGTATTTTGATACATCAGTAATAAGTAAGACAAAAATGAAATTAAGCTAATTCCATTTGCAAACAAGGCATCAAAAACAATAAAATATTAAAAAGAAGTGCAAAACTTATACTCTGAAAACTACAAAATGTTGAATAAAATTAAAGAAGACCTAAATAAATTAGGTGACATCTCATATTCATGGATTGGAAGACTTAATATTGTTACGATGGTACTATGGGTTGACTTGTGTCCCCCCAAAGGATGTTGAAGTCCTAACCCCCAGCACCTGTGGATGTGACCTCACTGCAGATAGGGATTTTGCAGATGACCAAGTGACGACGAGGTCACCAGAGTGGGCTCTAATCCAGTATGACTGGAAACTTGGACAGAGACAGACAGGCACACAGGGAGGATACCTGAGAAGGTGAAGACAGCGGTTGGGGTGATGCAGCTACAAGCCAGGGAACACCAGATTTCGCCGGAAACCACCAGAAGGGAAAGGAGAAAGACATGGAGCAGATCTCCCTCACAGAAGGAACCAACCCTACCAACCGGGACTCTTAGCCTCCAGAACTGAGAAACAACGCTGTTTTGTTGTTTAAGTCAACGAGTTTATGGAACTTTGTTGTGGCTGCCCTTGCAAACTGATACAGATGGCGATACTCCCCAAACTGATCTACTTATATAAAACAATTTCCACCAAAATCCCAGGACCAGGTGTGGTGGCTCATGCCTGTACTCCCAGCACTTCAGGAGGCTGAGGTGGGAGGATTGCTTGAGGTCACAAGTTCAAGACCAGCCTGGGGAACACAGTGAGACCCTGTCTCTACAAAAAATTGAAAATAAAATTAGCTGGGTGTGGTGGTATGCCCCTGTCATCCCAGCTACTCAGGAGGCTAAGGAGGGAGGATCGCTTGAGCCCAGGAGTTTGAGGCTGCAGAGAGCTATGACTGCACCACTGCACTCAGCATGGGTGACAGAGCGAAACCTTGTCTCAGAAAAACAAACAAACAAAATCCCAGGTAGCTTCCTTGCAGAAATTGACAAACAGATCCTAAAATTCATATCAAAATTCAAGGAAACTCAAATAGTCAACACAATCTTGAAAAAGAACAAGGTTGGAGGATTCAGACTTTTTGATGTCAAAATATACTACAAAGCTATAGTAATCAAAAAGTGTGATACTCTCATAAAGATAGACTTACAGGTCAATGGGATAGAATTGAGACTCCAGAAATAAACTCATATTTACAGTCGATTGATTTTTGATGAGGTCGCTAAGACAAATGTAAAAATAGTAACGTTTTAAAAAAATGATGTTGGGACACCAATTTAAAAATAGGCAAAGGAGCTCAATGGACAGCTCTCCAGAGAAGACGGGCAAACGGCTAACAAGCCTATGAAATACGCTGCACATCACGATTCATTGGGAAAATGCAAATCAAAACCACAGTAAGAAACCACTCCACACCCGCCAGGATGACTGTAATCACAGACAGGGAACAGCGCGTTGGAAGAATATGGAAAAACTAAGACCTGATACACTGTTGGTGAGAACATAAAATGGTGCAGCACTTTGGAAAACAGCCTGGTGTTCATCTAATGGCTAAACACAGTTACGTATGATCTAGAAATTCCACTCCTAGTATACAGCCAAGAGACATGAGAACGTATATCCCCACAAAAACTTGACAAATGTTCATAGAAGCATCATTCATGACGGCCAAAAAATGGAAACAACCCAGTGCCCATCAACTGATGAATGGATAGATAAAATGTGGTGTACCCACACAATGAAATATAATTCAGCAATAAAAAGAAATGAAGTACGACCCTTGAAAACATTGTGCTAGTCACAAAGGACCACATATTGTATGATTCCATTTATATGTAATAGGAAAATTAAGCAAATTTTTAATAGGAAGAATAGGCAAATTTACAGAGATAGAAAGTAGATCAGTGTTTGTCTAGGGCTGGAGAGAATGGGAGATTGGGGGTGGAGGGTGATGGCTAAAGGGTGCAGGATTTCCTTTCAGTGTAATAAAAATGTGCCCAAATTTATTTTGATGCACAATTATGTGAATATATTAAAAGCCACTGAATTATATACTTTAATTGGGTATATTATATAGTATTTAATGTTATTGTACCATCTTTGTCATGAGATTCCAATTAATTAATCGGTGTGGGCTATAACTTGAGCCCTGAGCGTCCCAGCAGTCTAAGCAAAGAAGGAAACACTGTATCCAGACACTGTTCTCAGCAACATCTCCAGGATAAATAAAATTGTGGGTTTCTTATGACATCCCTTTATGACATCTTTTGATATTCAGGGAAAAATATGCAATTAAGAAAAACTAATTCTATAGAGGCTCAAACATATTTTTGATTATCTTGTTCTTTTTGTCATTATCTTTAATCTTTCTAGGAGTAAAGTTTCACCCAAAGAGGACTGGACTGACCTGGGCAGTCAGAACTGTGACTCTGTAGTTGGTTCGTTTCCCTTTGGTGTTAAGTAGAAATGTGCACTTAACCCAAGGCAGCAAAGTACATAAACCTCAGCTATGTCTTTGACTTACGCGAAGTTTACGGATATGAACTTCCCTTTAACAGAATGATGATATGGACAATTATTTTACATGAACTCACCTTCAGAAAAGTTTTTTAAAAGATGTGGGGTTTATTTTTGGGTGGAAGAGGGAAGACGGATGTGGTGGAGGAAACGGGTAGGGTGAGTTGACAGGTGAATGCTACACAAAATTAGGCAAAGACCTTCTTAATTGCCGGTAGCAGGGTGCCCCTTAGAAGGGGGACCATCTTCGTTTGGGAAAATACTTTGGCGAACTGCTTGGGCCATAAGGTGAGACCCAGAAGACACGAGTGTGGACAAGAACCCAGACAATAAATCTGCCCAGGTCAGTCCAGGCCTCTTTGGGTGAAACTTTACTCCTAGAAAGACTAAAGTTAATGATAAAAAGAACAAGATAATCAAAAATATGTTTGGGTCTCTATAGAATTAGTTTTTCTTAATTGCATATTTTTCCCTGAATATCGAAAGATGTCATAAGGGGATGTCATAGGAAACCCACGGTTTTATTTATCCTGGAGACGTTGCTGAGAACAGTGTCTGGATACAGTGTTTCCTTCTTTGCTTGGACTGCTGGGAGGCTCAAGGCTCAAGTTATAGCCTACACCAATTAACTAATTGGAATCTCCTGACAAAGATGATACAATAACATTAAATACCATATAATATACCCAATTAAAGTATATAATTCAGCGGCTTTTAATATATTCACATAATTGTGCATCAAAATAAATTTGGGCACATTTTTATTACACTGAAAAGAAATCCGGCACCCTCCAATCTCCCATTCTCCCCAGCCCTAGGCAATTTTCTGAAAGAGAAAATTAAAGGTTTTCCTTTTTTTTTTCCTCTTAAGAGGGATAAAGACAGAGGAGCCCAGGGTGGGGGTGATGTGGGGCTATTTTGGAGCAAAAGGACCAGTGGAAACTTCCCTGAGGCTGGGTAGCAGATGGCCGCGAAAGGACGGGAACATCTAGCATCTAGTTGGAAAGCGTTTGAGTCGCCGAGATGTGAAGCGTCTCTCTATCTCTCTCCATGCTCTTACATTTTAAAAATGTCTCTTTCTGCTACTAAATGCTTGGTGTAAGTGGGATTTTGTGCAAATCAAGAAAGGGGGCGAGTTTCCTGGAAACTGCATTCACAGAGGCAGGAATACAGAGGTAGAACTGAGCTGAGAAATTAAATCCCTTGCTTCCCTGGGAAGTTGCATAGATCTGTGAGGAGTAGGGGATTGAGTGCGATGCACTTCTGTCGAGGACCTGGGGTACTCCTGTCACCATCTGCCTTTCAAAGACGTTCATAGGATGCTGACTGTGCACAGGTCATAAACTTTCTTTTATTATCATTATTTATTTAAATACCACTCATGGCTTCCAATAGGAACCAGTGGAGAATCTCAACTCCCTGTGAAATATCTGATTCAGCCAAGTAGCTATGCAATAAGCACTCAAACAGGATGTCACCCCAAACCCCTCGGAGCTTCCTTAAAAATGGACGAGGAGGACTGAGGGACGCTGATATGTCCATTTTGGGGTTAATTACTAGCTTAAGAGACTAAACTTTTATAACTACAAAAAAGAAACAAATAGCTGGTCTTATTATCTTTTTTTATATATTTATATGAGATGCCAAGGTTGGAAAGAAGGAATTGCAAGAAAGCAAACAAGCAAAGCAAAAGATGAAACTAAACCATCAATTTTTAAAAGTAAATTTTAAATTTTCAAATAGTTTTGGGTTTACAGAAAAATTGCAAAGACAATACAGAAGGGTGCCCATGTAACCTACACTTAGCTTCCCCTGCTATTAAAATTTTATACCATTATGGTACCAATGTACCATAATGTATCATAACACCAAACACAATTCATTGGTTCGCAATACACGAACCAGTATGGGTACCTTGTTTTTAACAGATGTTAATTCAGATTTCCTTAGTTTTAACCTAATGTCCTTTTTCTGTTCCAGGATCCTGTCCAGACTCCACATCACGTTTTGTCACCATATCTTCTTGGGCTCCTCTTGGCTGCGACAGTTTCTCAGACTTTCTTTGTTTTGAGGACCTTGACAGTTTTGGGGTACTGGTCAGGTATTTTGTAGGATGTCCCTCGACTGGAATGTATCTGAGATTTTTCTCGCGATTAGACTGGGGTTATAGGTTTCTGGGAGGAGAACAGAGGTTAAGTGCCATTCACACCACGTCACATCATATCAAGGGGACACCTGTACTATCAGCTCGACCTGTCATTGTTGATGTTAACCTTGATCACCTGGCTCAGGTAGTGTTTCTCAGGTTTCTTTACTGTAAAGTGATGATTTTTTCCCCATATGCACTCTTTGGACGGAAGTCACTATATGTAGCCTACACTTAAG
Organism: Avahi laniger; assembly: GCA_963575035.1. Classification (NCBI taxonomy): domain Eukaryota; kingdom Metazoa; phylum Chordata; class Mammalia; order Primates; family Indriidae; genus Avahi; species Avahi laniger. The sequence continues at coordinate 39,994 of CAUYSK010106066.1, forward strand.
GAGTGGGGAGTTATGTTCCACGTCACTGAAGGTGGAACAGCTACATTAATTATTTGGAGTTTTCCGGCATGGGAGATTTGAACCACTCATTTAAAATCTGTTAACAACCAAAGCGGGTGTGGGATGGAGAAGAAATGCCTCCAAGCTTGGAATTGCTCTTCTACGCTTTAGAGGAAAACGGGGACAGTGCCAACCGGGATCAGGGAAAGAGCGAGAGCTCACGCGAGCTGGGGCCGTGCCCGGTGGGTGCTGTGTCTTCCCTCCCCCTTCCTCGCAAGCACGGTGAGAGCAGGGCAGCACCTCCTGACTCCACTTCCCTGGGCTGCCCCACCGGCACCAGGAATCCTGATTGGCATGCCTCGAATCTTGAAATAATATACCCGTGAGCCTCCAGAACTATAGTGGAAAAGTTTCCATTCTTTTGCTCTGGGCAGACTGTTAAAAAAAAAAATAAGCTAAACGGTTACAAAACCACAGCAAAATAATTGGTCCCAGGGGTGTCTCTATCCCTTCTTCCTCTCTTTGAAGGTGTCCAGCCTCAGCTGTGTGCCCAGACCCCCAAAGGGAAGTCCTCAAAGACACAGGCCCCAGCGTCACCCAGCCGGGACACGGGGCCCTCGGGACTCATGAGCGGTCCCGGCTCCAGGGCAAACCCACCAAGAATTTTTCCATTCTGTGATGGAAGGAAAAACTATTCTAGTTTGGGTTCTTTAATGAAAGGCAAAAGCAATTTGGAAAAAACAAGATCTGGCCATGAAATACCAAGGTTATTTTTACTGCAGAGCGCCAGGCACCTAATAAAGTGGCTGCGATTGCCAAAGCTCGTTCAGCCCCCGGGAAACTTTATGGGCACTTAAGTTTCTGTCATTTTGATTATGAAGATCATTTTCTGTGAGTGCTTCAGGAGTTCAGTTGAGACCATGGCCAAGGTCATGAAGTCCCTGCCAACAGAGTTGGTATCCCCTCAGGGCCCAGGTCTGTTTCCGGAAGGGGACACTGAGGTTTCGTTCCTTAGAGTCACATCGCCATCTTTCCTCAGTGCTGCCCTGGCCCGCCCATGCTCCAGCACGCTGGCCGCAGGGGACCTTGTGTTCTGGGTCGTCCTGTGCTTGGGCCGACTGCAGATGCACAGGCCTGACAGGCACGTTTCTCGCTGAGGTCACATGCCCTGTGCACACGTCATTCAAACTGGACAGACACGATTCTCCAATGGCTGTGTGTGGACTGATTCAGGGCTGCGTGAGATTCCCGCATTCCTGAATCCTGAATCCTGAATCGAGAAGAGGTGTCTAGACAGGTGGACCCGACAGCCGTTGCTCTCCTAGCACGTATGTGACATCAGCTTGTAGATGGTGCTTGCCCAGTGTTTGCAGCAAGTTTCGCCGTTTTTACGGAGAGGCGGGCAGAGTGGTACCAAGGTAAGGGCGGGCTTTGCAGGCCCATGAGGCTGGATTGGAATCCTAGAGGTATCACTCAGGTGCTATTTGGCCTTGGACAACCCCCTATAACCTCTCTGCCTGTCAATTTCTCTAATTGCCAGTGGAGATGACATGAAATGATTTATGCAAAATGTCTGAAAATAGTGGATTGCAAAAAGCGAAGGTATGAATCGTGAAGAATTACGGTTCCTCTTCTGATACAGAGCTCCAGCTCTTGATTCTTAGAAAACTAAACTGTTCGACATTTCCATTCCTTTTTTTAAAAGCACACATTTCAACACATTATTGACACGGGTTTTTAAAAAATATCCTGATTTTCTTGAAAATCCAATAAATCTTGCAAATTCATGGTCATTTACCACAGGCAAGCCTTAAACAATGGATCTGCCTTGAATTTTCACTTTTTAAAAAGTATTTGAAGCATTTTATTTTGTGAGAGCATCCTAAAGTCTTACCCCGTATTCTGTGGATATTTAGGTGTGCCTATGCTTTTGTGTACCGTGGATACATTAAAAGGTTAGTTAATCTGAACAGCCGAAGAACTTTTATTACCAAGAAGCTTAACAGCTACGCAGATGCATTCATGTTCTGTGGAACTGGTATGACCCAATAGTTTGGAGTATGAAATCTGGTCATATCTCTTTTTTTCCTAATTAATTACTTGAGTCCTCTCTCTTCCTCGAGCACTACTATTATAAAGTTTGATATCTTGCTTTTGAATTTTCCAGAACTTCCCAGGCCTTACTTAGTCCTATTTCCGAAATACCAGATGCAGAGAGAACTGGAACTCTCAGCCTTCTCTTGCTCCTTCCTGTGTGCACCACAAGGTGGCACTGTTGAACATCAGTCCTGCACAGCCCCGGGGACGTGTAAACTGCTTTGCTGAGGTCCTCACTCTTTTGTGTCTCTGCTGTTTCTGCAGCGGTATCCCACATTTGGGGGCCACAGTTGGCTCCCTTGGCTCATGTTCAGACATTCTTCCCCCAGGGAGACCTTGAGCAGCTTCTAGCTTCACCTATGATGGTTCCAGGGCCTCTACCTCCTCCAGTCCATGGGTGTTGAGTCTGAATCATTCACCACCTAGACTCCCCTGTTTTTCTTGGTGAGTGTTATGCACTGAATGTTTGTACCCCTCAATATTCATATATCGAGGCTCTAATCCCTGCCTTTGGATACAAGGCCTTTCTAGAAGTAATTAAGGTTAAAGGAGGTTATAAGGGTAGGGCTCTGATCCGATCCTATAGGATTAGTGTCCTTATAAGAAGAGGCAACAGAGAGCTTGTGTATATGCTCTCTCTCTGCCACGCATGGACAAACCAAGAGGGTGGCTGTCTGCAAGCCAGGAAGAGAGCCCTCGCCAGAACCCAGCCATTCTGGCACCCTGATATCAGACTTTTCACAGTTCTCATAGAATTGAGAGAAAGTCAATGTCTGTTGTTTAAGCTGCCCAGTCTGTGGTATTTTGTTTTGGCAGCCCACGCAGACGGATACAGTGAGTTTCTCTGTGGAGCTCTTTGTGTCCTTTCCTTCCAGCATACTTTGATCAGGGTCACCGTGGTCTTACCTGGCACATCCATTTACGTAGGGAATTCTGAGGTATTGAGCACCCAGTCAGGGTTGGGGAAGGGGATCCAGGTGGGCACATCCCTTGGCCCTTGCTGCCTGGGGAGACGCCCGTCCATGGGAGGACCACAATAGGGCCCTCTAAAATGTGTGGCCTGGTGCAGGGATCCTTTTTGCCTAGGTCTAAAGTCAGGCTGCTTGGGTTCAAATCATGGCCCTTCTACCCATTAACTGTGAGCCTCGGGCAAGTTTTTTTCCTCTTTGTGCTTCACTTTCCTCACCTGGAAAATGGGGCTAATGACAGGTCTCACCTTGCAGGGTTGTTGTGAGGATTCAATGAGTCAATCCAAGTAAAGCACATGGAATGATGCTTGGTATACGGCAGCTATTTTCTTTTTTACATAAAACTCAGCCTGTCTTGGAAGCTCTCAGAATCACCACTCACACATGAGTGTATCAGTGTAGACTTTACTTAAGATCTAGGAAGTGGCCCAGAGGTCTGGGGTTGTATTGCACTCCCCACGATGAACAACCACCAAAAGATCTCCTTTCAGAAAGTTCTGTCTCCCATGTTCTCTTTGGTCCTGCCGCCATCGGGCTGCCTCTCGCCTGTCCTCCCCCCAAGAGCAGGGGCCCCACTCTTCCCTGCTCCTAGTTCCCATCCAGCTCAGTCTCCTTCCCTTGGGAAAAGACACCTTCCTCCCCTTGTTTCCTTGGTTCCTAGTCCCTGTACCATTTTGTCATTTCCTTTATTACGTGCACATGGTCTTAGCGTCTTACCCTCCGTCCCAACCATTGTAGCACAGTATTTCTTTCGAAGAAATAAAATCTCCTTCCTTAAAGGATCCTGGGAGAGAACATCTTCTCCATCCTTTCACGGCAGAACTGAGCGCAGGGCCGTACCGCGTGCCTGGGAAGTCTCATCGCACTGTTTCATTTCTGCGTCTGCATCTCCCAGCTGAGGCGAGTTCCCCAAAGACAGGGGTGACACCTTATTAGTGACACCAGGGCCAGGCTCCCGGAGGCACAGAGGAGGTGCCCGTGTGTGGGATGAATGAGTACATGCTGCCTTTGGTCTCCACCGCGTCCCTTGGCACGGCCTGCAGTTCCTCCATGTTCTCACAGCAGAACAGCCCCCCGGGCCGCCCACCCCAACCATGCTCTGAGCTCCTCCCGAAATGGTATTTTTCTAGCACTTACTTCCATTTTTGTCTTCACCCCGGGGCTTCTGAGAAGTTCTGCTCTGTGCTTTTCCCTAGCAACACAGAACATTCACAGCTTTGGCATTTAAAATGATTCCTCTCATATTGTTTCACCTGAACAAGAAAAAAAGCAAAGCTTTGACTCATGTGCCAAGACTAATTGGGGACTCATCCCTGATGGGTCCCTGATGTCAAGCTTGCATGTAAAATAAAATACAAATTAAGAGTTTGTTGCAAATGTATCCAAGCTCACAAGCAACCATATCGGTTTGGTCAGATACTAGCTTAGATAAATGCATGATTTTAAAGGTATGCTCAGTCATGACCGTTCCAAAAACAAATTGAGACAGCTATAGAGTTACAAATTAAATTCTTACATATACATATGCACGTGTGCATACATATAATGCATATATATAATTTAACAAGCACTTTTTTGGCACTTATTTTGTGCCAGGAAATGTTCTAAAATGTTACAAATACTGACTTACTGGATCTTCATGTCAACCTTACGACGTAGGCCCTATTATAACCCATATTACAGATGAGAAAACTGAGGGACGGAAGAATGAAGTAACTCACTCAGGAACACACAGCTGGTGGGGCAGCCAGGATTATAAATCCAGGCAGTGTGACTCCAGAGTCCACGCTTTTAGCGCCTACACTATGCTTCTAGGAGTTAAAGAAGCCTGTGACGTAATCCATTTGTCTACCGTGTGCCCTTTCATTGGCCACATTTGTGGTGATCACCGACAGTGCCAGGTCCACACGAGGTGCTGGCCACAAGGCGGGGAAGGGACGTGGGGCCTGCCTTCCAGGGGACCTCCTGGGGTCCTCTCCATGGCAGGGGGCAGAGCGAGGTGCCAGCATCCCAGCTCCGGACCCCCACATCAGCCTCCTAAGAGTGGTGTGACCCTCAGGAGCGGGCTCAACCTCTAGTCCCCGTTTCTTTAACTGCAAAACAGGAATCAGAACACTGGCTCCATCGGGTGGTTTGGGGGTGAGACGCGTTAGTGCTTGCAAAGCGGCATGCAGAGCACTGATATGCTCGGATCCTCTCCTGCTTCAGAGCAAACTTTCCCACTCGAATTCTTGTTTCTACGTCCATTGCAGAGTCACGCAATAAACGCACTTTATTTCACTAGGGGTGTTGGCGAAAGCGGGGTAAGCTGGAGCCTGGGAAGCCCCGGGGTTGGCTTCTGGGCAGGCAGACGTGATTTTCCGGCGTGGCGCAGGGTGCGAGCTGAGGTTTGGAGCTGGCCTTGGGTCCCGGGTCCTGCCCTGCCTCTTACCAGCTCTGTGATTTGGGGCTCATCATTTGACCTGCCGGGTCTGTTTCTTGGCTGCAATGGCCCTGGTCACACTGGGGTGGTTCGAGAATTCAATGAGATGGTGCCCGCGCCCTATCATCAATATTGCTGCTGCGACCTCACCTGGGGAGAGGTGAGCCCGCAGCACTGAGAGGCAGGTGTGAGCTGCGGGAGGTCCTAGCCCGGAGGGAAGAAGAGTTAAGAATCCAGGGCAGGGAGCAGCCCAGGCCCAGCAGCGGGGAGGGAGGTGGCAGCCGGACACGGCCTGCGCGCCCTCTGACACCCCGCTGCTGCGCTGCTGGCCGGGGTCTTTGGCGGCTGCCCTTTCCCGGTTGTTGTTTCCACCCGACCAGGCCGCCCCTCCGGCTGACCTCCCACAAGGCTGGTGGCTTCCAGGCCACCAGGGAGCAGCTGTTTACTGACACCGCCTCAGTCCTCTTTACAGCAGTGGCACTGAGGTGACGAATGCTGCGGTTGGGCCCAGGGGACTCCCCACAAAGCCAGCTTTCAGGCCACACTGGGCTGGAGCATTGGTGACAGGAGCGTGCGGAGACAGGAAGCAAGGTCAGGCGGGGCTGGCCCGCGCGGGAGTGGAGAGAGACAGTCAGCGATAATAACCATGACCGTTTCTTACCTTCTCACCTCCGTGCTAAGGGCTTCGGTGCCTTATCTCAGTGATTTACTCCACGTGGGGGAGGAAACGGAGAGGCCGACATACTTTCTCAAGGCTGCTCAGCTGCTTTTTGGGGAGCTGGGATTTTTGAGCCCTGACCTCTCTGAGATTGCAGTCTGTGCTGTCTCTACTT
>CAUYSK010106069.1:0-13092 GCA_963575035.1 Avahi laniger
ACAAATATTTCTTGACACCTCTTTTCACATTCCAATGTTAAAATAACATTAAAGGCCGGCACCGTGGCTCACGCCTGTAATCCTAGCTCTCTGGGAGGCCAAGGCAGGCAGATTGTTTGAGCTCAGGAGTTCAAAACCAGCCGAGCAAGAGCGAGACCCTGTCTCTACTAAAAATAGAAAGAAATTAATTGGACAACTAAAAATATATAGAAAAAATTAGCCTGGGCATGGTGGCACATGCCTGTAGTCCCAGCTACACGGGCGGCTGAGGCAGAAGGATCACTTGTGCCCAGGAGTTTGTGGTTGCTGTGAGCTTGGCTGACGCCACCGCCCTCCAGCCTGGGCGACCGACAGAGACTGTTTCTCAAAAAAAAAAAAAAAAAAAAAAATTCAGTCCAACTCTCCCTTCGGACTCTATTCGGGGAGAAGTAGTAAGGAGGGACTCTTCCTGTTACTTGTGCAGAAGGGGACATTGTTTTATTTAACACATTTCCCAAATTTGGGCTCTCTGTATCAAGTATTGTGCTGAGCATTGAGATATAAAGATGAATAAGACCTAGGATTTGCCCTCGCGATGCTTGCAGGCTAAGCAAGTGGATTCTCCTCCTCTCTCTAATCAGGAGTTCATTCTTTTTCTCATCCATTGAGCATTACGTGGCTGCATGACCATACACTTCTGTGCTGAGCCCGTGGAGGGCAGGGAGACGCAAGGAATAGCCCTTGAGTTAATGGATGAGAAAGTGCTTTGTAAATTACAGTGCTCTGACACGAGTCAAGTTCATTCATCCATTCCTCAAACCCTCACTGAGAGTCTACTTTTGCCAGGCACTGGACGAAGCACTGGTAAACAGAAGTGCTGGGTGAGCCCTGCAGGGAGATGGCCGGTGAGGTGACAGATGTGGGACCCCCAGGCGGTGAGTAAGGGGGGAAACGGGGCTGGGCTCCCTGCATGCTGACTCAGGAGCTTGAACTACCTTCCCAGGCTCCACCACCCTGTAGCACTGTGACTTCAGGCAACCTACTTCATCAGCTGTGACTCAGTTTCCTTATCTGTGAAATTGGCTGATAATATTACCTACCTCGTGGGCTTGGGAGCTCATACAGGCAGAATGCTTAGAGCAGTGTCTTGCACGTGTTAAGTGTTAGCTAACACTGTTTTGAAAACACTGGGGAGTCTATCAGTCTATCAGGAGAGAGCTGGGTTACTAGGGCGCGGATGTGGCCATGAGCTGCCTTATGTCTGGGGCACTCATACATCTGCTATAGCAGACACATTCCAAAAAGATGCTTGTCTTGAAACAGTTCAGCCAGCCGCCAAGGTGCCCTTTGGCTTCTGATTTCTCCCGCGGTTTCCCACTGCCTTCGGGATGAATCCAGTTCCTCCATGCAGCGGGTCCCAGGCTGCTCCATGTCAGCTCCATTGGCTGCCGTGGCCCCACCAGCAGGCTCCCGCTACGTGGAGCCCCGGGCTGTCTCCGAAAGGTGCCTCGTTCCCTGGGTTGGCATGTTCGCATCCCTGGGTGGGAGCACACCTTGGCCGATTTCTACTTCTTTGGCAGACACTGTCTAAACTTCCAGGGTAGCTCGTTTCACGTTGGCCAAAATGTTCTGACTGCTTGTGCAATAAGAATCTTGAGGAAACAAACTATATTTGAATTTTTTTTTTTTTTTGAAACAGAGTCTCACTCTGTTGCCCAGGCTAGAGTGCTGTGGTGTCAGCCTAGCTCACAGCAACCTTCAACTCCTGGGCTCAAGCAATCCTCCTGCCTCAGCCTCCCGAGTAGCTGGGACTACAAACATACACCACCATGCCTGGCTAAATTTTTGTTGCTATTTTTAGTTGTCTGGCTAATTTTTTCTGTTTTTAGTAGAAATAGGATCTCGCTCTTGCTCAGGCTGGTCTCAAACTCCTGAGCTCAAACCACCCTCCCGCCTTGGCCTCCCAGAGTGCTAGGATTACAGGCATGAGCCACTGTGCCCGGCCGCATACTATATTTGATTCTTTTTTTGTTTGTGAGCCTGGAACCTGGTGTGTAGACAGTGCTCAATGAATGTTGAAGTGAGGGATTGTGTAGACTCCTATCATCCGTGATTTTTAGGTACCGCAGCCTGCTTTCTTCTGCAGTAGCTTCTGGTTCTTTCTGTAGGCTTCGGGAGTGGCCGCATTGATGGGATAGAGGGTGCAGGTACCGGGAAGCCCATCTGAGGTTTGCTGGAGATTATTAGGGCTGCTAATCTGAAGACGACAAAGGGAAGGACACGAGCATTGCGGCAGATGTGGGAGGAGACGCCTGGCAACACAGGGCACACTTCCAGGGAGCCACCCTCCAGGCAAGGACCTAACTAAGGACAGAGATGCCGGAGCCGGGAGGGAGCTGAGTGTCCCATCTTCCCCCTCTGCTGGGGGCTTGCGGGGAGAGAAGCTTTATCCAGGTCTGGCCCCTCTGCTCCACCCAGCTGATTTCCCGTCTAAGGGATTTAGGAGACTCTTGTCTTTTCCTAATCTCTCCCTTTGCTGAATTTCTATGAAGTCAGGATCCCATTTCCAGGCAAAGGCGCTTGGTCATAAAGATAATAACGATATTCATTCGTGATGGAGGGGAAGTACGCAGTGGTTTCAGCTGCCTGTGGCGCTCCACTTACTCATGCTGTGTGACATACTGAGCTCTTCCCCAAATCTCACAGATGGGAAGGAACTCTGGCGCCCGTGGGGTGGTCGGGGGAAGCTGTGGCAGGGCTTGGTGAACGCAAGCTTCCATGCTTGCCAGCCCGGGGGCGGACGCTAAGATCACCATTGTTCCCAGCTGCGTCTGCAGCCAGATGGGGTAGGAGGCTGGCCTCAGACCACAGCCCAAGCCCAAGGCCTCCCTGTCTTCGAGACTGCTGGGCTTTAGACACACAAGGAGGTAGCCTGGGTTCAACTGCCCACACCAGTTAGTCTGCTACGCTTGGGAGTACAACAGCGGGGTAAATACATCTGGTCCCCTCCCTTTGGAGCTTCTAGTCTAGTGGGTGGTTGGAGGTGAGGGTGAGAGGCAGTGGGGCCTCTTGCCTCCTGCTCCCTCTTCTCTTGGCCAGTCTGGAGGAGATGCTGGGGTCCTGCCTCTTCTCCGAGCCCTGGAAGCCCTGCCCTGCTGCTCAGTGGCTCTCCCAGGGCTGAGGCCGGGCTTCCCGGGGTGCTCAGGTCTGCACACCTTGGCCCCTCTCGGGAATGGCAGCCCTGGCTTCTCTCCTTTACTCACTGGGACAGGCGGTGGGGACCAGCCTTGCCACCTGCAGGAATAGGGCTTAGATGACCTTTCCGGAGCAGGGGAAAAGTTGAGGGGTCACGTAGCAGGTTGACCCTGATCCCTCTCTTTCCTGCTTCAGACAATCCCAGGGGCCAGCTGAGGGAGGCAGGGACAATAGCCTGTGGGACAAAGTGGCATTCCTGTTTGCAGGCCTTTGTTCCTGGGGATGGGCCTTAGAGCTAATGAAAAGGTTTGCAGCTCAGATGTCTAAGGGGCGGTGGAGGAGTTCTTTCAAGCCTGACATTCCAGGCCCAGCCGGCCTCTGGCATTTCCCAGAAAAACTGCCAAAGAGGGGAGGAGAAGAAAACAGTCCACTAACCCCCCACCCACTCACCCACCCTGCCTCAGATTCCTTGTTCCCTCTGGGGATGGGGCTGGGCCCCAGTGTAGGGACCCCTGCCCTGGGGGGACATTCCTCCACCCACAGAGGTGCTCTAGGTGGTAGTGGGAGGGAGTGGGTGGGCGAGTGGAAGGTGACTAGGAGGGTGCAGAGAGGATGAAGTGTGGGGGTGCAGCGGAGAGGGGAGGGAAGTTTCTTTTCACTGGGTCAAAGATGAATCCACATCTGCTCCAAGTTCTGGGCGGGAGGGTGGGGAATGAGGGGAGTGAGCTTGCAGCCAATTGTCTCCCCTGACCCCAAACCAACAAACCCTGCTCTGTCCGGGCTGGGGTGGGAAGAGTTTCTATTTGCCCAGGAGCAGCTGCAGAAACAGACAGCAGGGTAGCAGGGCAGTTCTGGGAAGCCAGGCTGCGGTGAACCATCCGGGTTGCAATGCGAAGGAGGCGCCCAGAGTGGAGTGGCAGTGCCCAGCGGGAGGGGATCCTGGGAGGGGTGAGCCAGGCTGAGTCTGGGCAGTCTCGGCCCAGGTGCCCTTGGAGAGGCTGGTGGGGGACCAGGTGGATGCCGCTGTCCAGCTCGCTCTGCAACACCCCAGTGGGGCTGGCTGCTGGAGCCGGGCAGCCGGGTGCTCCAACGCATGGGGCTGTTGGGTCAGGTGCTTCTCACCACCTTGGGGTGCCCGTAGCCTCTGACTGACCTCCTGCACCTGTACTCAGGCTTCCCACTGAGTCCCCATCCTCTGGGAAGGCCCCTGGCTCCTCCTCACTGTGAAGCACACAGCGGCGTACACTTTGTCGTGCTCTGATTCTCGGGCAAGTTCAAAGGGAAAATGATAACACCCTCTCTCTGGCTCCCAAGGTCCCAAGCCAGCCTCCATGGCAGAGAAGTGGTCAGGAGTGGGGGCTGGGAGTCTCCATCAAGGACAGGTAGAGGGCATCTAAGGTGACATTGGGGCAGCTCTCCCCAGTGCCATCCTTCGCCCTCCTCCTTGCCTGTGCTGTACTTACCAGGCCTCACGGTGGTGTGGGTCAGAGATTCTGTGCCCAGAGGTACAGGGACTGCCCTGTCCAGGATTTTGTAAACCTCCACCAACTGCCCCCCATAACTGTCAACAATTGTAAATAATGCCGGTTGCTGTCCAGATCCACTGGGGGATGGAGGGGGGCAGGCCCCAGCTGGGGGCTCTTCTTGTCCCTCAGTACTTGTTTACAAAGCCATTCATGCATCCCTTGACTAGATGTCTACCGAGCACACATTATGTGTCAGGGATCAAGCTGGATGCCAGAACTGTATCAGTCTGGGACCTCATAATATTATAGATTCTTCCCAGAAGGATGAGATTCTTCTACAACGGATGTTCAGATGAACTAATTTTGACTGTGCCGTGTACTGTGAGGAAGTCCCAGGAGCTGTGTGAGCCTACTATGGGGAGACCTAATCTAATGGGGGGACCTCTGGAGGGATTCCCCGAGGAAGTGGGACATGAGGCTGATGGGAAGCTGAGGTCTGGAGATGTCCCCCGACCACACCATGACTCCCGGCTGCTTGAGGCAGAGCTCGGGCTGGCGCCCAGGGGTGCTGCCTGGACTCCTGGGCTCTCCCCACACACTTGCTCGTCTGTCCTCCCTCCTGGCCACCCGACTGCATGCCTGGGTGAGAGGAGAACAGGAGCTGGCAGAGCTGGGGACAGGCAGGCCACCAGGAGCAGGAGGCCCGAGTGTCTTTTCCATGTTCACTTCTGATTCACTCTCCTCGCTCACCAAAGGCCTTAGCGCCTTACTTCCAAGCTCCAAGGCTATGAGCAGGGAAGAGTCTACTTCATTCTACCTGCAGGAGGTGGGTCAGGCACTTCTGGAACTTTGTAAACTGAAAACATAGTCTGTGAATTGGTAACACAGCCTTACAGGTCAGTGTTCAAGAGGTACCATCGGGTGAGCCAGGGTCTTCCTCTCTTCTTCCCTGTCTTCCTCCCTTTCTTCCTGTGGCACCTGGGACACTGTTTTATAGACCAGAAGATGCAAAGTGGTGGCCCCCAGGCTGAATGCAGCCCATACATGTATTGGTTAGCTTACATGGAATTTTTAAAAAATTCGAGACAACATTTAAGAATCTGGAAATTTCTCATCCATATCTGAATCCAGGGATTTCTTAGGAAAAACTGGACTCTCTGGTAGCAGTGGACCAGCATGCTAGGATGTTCCTGTTTGCTCTTTATTTATTATTACCATTATTATTATTTTCGAGACAGGGTCTCACTCTGTTGCCCAGGCTGGGGGTGCAGTGGCACCATAATAACTCACTGCAGCTTCGAACTCCTGGGCTCAAGTGATCCTTCTGCCTCAGCCTCCTGAATAGCTGGGACTCCAGGTGCGCGCCGCCACGCCAGGCTAATTTTTCTACTTTTTGCAGAGACCGGGGATCTTCTTCTTGCTCAGGCTGATCTCAAACTCCTGGCCTCAAACGATCCTCCCCTATCGGCCTCCCAAAGTGTTTGGACTGCAGGCGTGAGCCACCACACCCAGCCCCCCCATTGGCTCTTTAGATGGGCTCTTGGCTCTCTGGATCAGTGCAGACCACCCCCCAGGATGACTGCCCTTCCCTCCCTCCCCTTCCCTGCCAGGAGATGCGGGCATTGAGGCAGCAACTTCCACTGGCCTCTGCCCTTACTCCTCTCTCTATGCTAAAGGGCAAGAAGGGCAAAGGATTTGGGGGCATTTATTTTGAGTCTCTTTCCTAAATTCCAGGAGACTGGAAATGAATCAAGCCTGGGCTGGAGGAAGCGTCCAGATCTTCCTATCCCACTTGCTTGGACCTGGTCTGATTTGGCCTCATCTCAAGCAAGACTTGTCCTGAGGGAGACCCCATGCCAGCCCCAGGCACTTTCTGCCTCTTGCTTGGACTTTGCCATAGGGGCTGGTCAGGGAGAAGCTGGGAAGACAGCCTTGGTGGGGGGTTCTACCAGGGACCCCTCCCCCCCAGCTGCCTGGCTTGGCCACCCAAGCAGGGCCTGGGGACCCTGGGATTCCCTGAGACATCACTGGCCATGGGCCACCGTGTTTCCCCACGCTTTGGGCTGCTGGATCTCGAGGCATGCAGCTCCCGACTGGAGTGGTGCTGGCCACCCGCCACGCCACAGGAGGCTGAGATTCCCCTGAAACCCAGAGCTGCTTTTATCTCTCACTGGCGACAGAGAAACAAACCAGGATGCTCTGCCCAGGAGGCATTTCCAGAAATTTAGGCTCTGACTTCTTGTTGATCAAATGCCAGAAAGTCCTGGGCTTCTTTGTGGTGAGGGAGTCATTGAGCAATAGGTGTTTTGTTTTGCAGATGACAAGATTTTCCGACATTGAGAAGTTTAAATGATAAATGAGAGGACCTTGACCGATTCCCTACCCCTACGCCGCAAGCTTGCTGATTTGAGCTTCTGTGCTTGGCAAATTTGTTGTTCATAACCTCTGGCCCTCCTGGGCCTCCCCCAGCCCTAACAGGCTCAGGCCCCTGGTCCCAGAGGACCTTATCTCTTCCAGTTTCAGGGCCATGCAGGGTACGTGGGGACAGCCGTGGGGAAAGTGGTTTTCTAACATAGGTGTTGGCACACTCACGTTGGACGTAGGGGTGGTGTAACAGAGTGGCCGCCCCTCCTCCCATGGATCTGGAAGGGAAATATTGACAGTGGAGAATATGTAACACGTCAGGGGATGGCCTGAAAAAACAGCAAAAATATTTTCTGTCTCTTTAAAAACATCCTCCACTCCCTTTTGAGAACAAAAACCTGCATCCTTGTCTCAGGCCAGTGGTCGGAGGAGCAGGGTAAGTCTTGTTCTTTGTGCCACAGGAGAGGGCTCAGGCAGGCCTGGTGCGGGAGGTCCTGGGAGGAGGTCAGAGACTGTCTTCAGTGGAGCTGAGACGATCAGAATCATCACTGTAGTTGAATAGCAATCGCCTGAAGTTGAGATCCCATCCTTTAAAAGCTCTGCATTTCTGTTTATTATTAGGACTATGGCATTTTTCACACAAAAGTCTCCATCCTCCTCCTTTGCTGGTATAGTAATAAATGTCTCTTTCCTTCTGCCCAAACCACTTATTCTTATTCTTCTGATGTGGCCTCGAGGACAAGTGCCGAGATTTCAGTAACAGCTGGCATGGGCTGTCAGACTATATTTGTAAATAAAGTTTTGTTGAGACTCAGCCAGGCTCATTTGTATTGTCTCTGGCTGCTTTGGCACCAGAGTTGAGTAGTTGCCACAGAGACCAGGTGGCCCACAAAATATAAAATATTTACTAATTTGACACTTTAAGAAAATGAATGCTGACCCTCTGCTTGGAGGGAACAGGAGTCTGCCTTATGCCAGGGAGGGCTGGGGTTGGTCTTGGTTTTGGGGGGAAGGGTAACAGGGACTGGAAGAGACCAGAGTAACAGCTTAGCAGGGAGAGTGTAACTCAGGAAGAATGAAGGCAGGAAAAGGGCTGGGGGCCTGTGGGGAGACCTAGGGCTCAAGTATGCCAGCCCCCAAAGGTGGGCTGAGCTTCCAGGCTTGCAAACTGATAGGAAACAGCAGGTCAGAAAACCCCCAGGAAGCCAAGCAGCCCTTCCCTGTACCCTTGGTGGGAAAGCACAAACTGGGTGGCCCCTCCTCCTGCTGGGAGGACATGTGTGCCTTCCCGGCTTCAGTGCTGGGGCCAGGCCCTCTTCAGGGCACTCCAAGCACAAGAGGTTCCACGGGCTCACATTCTAGTGGGGGAAGGGAGGCAAAAAATATAACAATAAACCAGTAAATACAATTAGATCACAGTAAGGACTAGGAAGAAGATAAAATCCTGTTATTCGGGTTGGGGAGATGTTTCCAAGGGAGGCGACATTTGGACAGAGCTCGCAAGAGTGACAGGAGCTGGGGGAAGAGACCTGAGCAGAGGACGAGCACAGGTAATGACCCTGAGGAGGATAAGGGTTGCAAGAAGGCCAGGCCAGTGAGGCTGGATGCAGTGACCGAGGGAAGAATGCAGGGAGAGGCAGGCGGCAGCCCCGTCCTTAGTACCGAGCCACATTCCCTTTTTAACACAAGCGTTTGCGCCTCAGAAACAGCCAATCAGCCTCTGTGTCACCTCCCTGTCACGCACGCAGGAGGGTTTCTCATCCCTGGAGGCAGAAGGTGGGCTGGCAGGTTTCTGCCTCCCTCTTAACTTTGCTCACAGCCTTGTGCTGGAGAGAGACCCCTCTCACAGAGCGATCTTGAGGAGGAGGGGCCTTCCTCTTGCGTTGGCGTGATTGTCCGTTCAGAGCGTGAATCACAGACAGTGAGGCATGGGTCCTTGGCTCAGGATTTCCTGGTGCTTCCTGCCAAGGAGAACAGCCCCGCTCTCAGGGGCAGCGGCCCACCACTCCCTGACGTCAACTCTCCTTCCAATGAATGGGTTTCCTTTTCCGCTTGGGAAGGCATGGGATCTGCCATCAGCCCCATCAACCCTGTCTTTCTAACCCTGGCACCTCCTGTCTGGGAAGGAGCGAGTGGGACTAACGAGAAGCAGTGGGTGAGGGCAGGAGGGTGAGGGGCACTCAGAGGACAGATGCCTTCTCACCATCAAGGAGTGAATGAGAAACTCCATCAGCAGTAGTGTCTGTCCCAGGTTTTGAGCTCTCCAAGCAGCTTTGGGGCACACAGAATGCTCTCAGACAGGCTCTCTGGGCCACCTGTGTTCCCTGGGAGGGTCTTATCTCCTCTACTTGTTCTCAGTAACTAGCCCAGATGAGACCCCTTGGCAGAAAGAGCGCATATGCTGTAATCATGTAAGTGTAACTATTTAAAAATTGCTTAATCTCTGAAAACCATTATTTGGAATTTTTGCAACCTCTAAATGTACATGTTCTGAGGCAAAGTTGTGATTGCCTCACTTTGGTTATAGCTCCGTCTGTTTCAAACTAGCCATGAAAGCCAGAGGCTCTCGGTGTATGGTTTCAGAAGAGACTGGATCATTCCCTGCTGTTCATCCGTAACGTAATTTTAATGTATTAACTTACCATGCTATCAATATTGGCATCTTTTTTTCAGGTTGGAAATTCCCAGTGAGATGGTACTATGGTTGTTTATCTCCCTTAATACCTCACACAGCAAAGCACCATAGGCAAAAAGATGTTGAGAGCTCTTTTTAGGATGACCGGGACGCTCCCGTGGTCTGCGTGGCACTCACCACTAAGCATGACGGTGGAGCCATTCAGCCAGTGTTTACTCTGCAACTACCACGTGCCAGGCACTATGCAAAAGCAGAACTATGCAATGGATGGTCTCATTCTAGTTACTGGAAGTTAGGACATTTGATGATTCACCATTTCTAACTTGGAAGAGTTGAATCAAATTCCACCTAGTATATGTAAAGCTATCTAAACTTAAAACAAAAGTTCAAATCAATCTGAAATACTCATTGATTGTAAACAATTTGGAAACTCCTGAATAGCACCAAATAACCAACATTTTGGTGTATTTGCTTTCAGTCTGTCTGTATGCATGCTCACATGCTCTCCCTCCCCCTACTCTTTCTAATTTTTAACAAAATGAGAGCGTCTCTATACTACTCTTTGGTAATTTGGTTTTTACACTTAATGCCATTAAATATTCTTCTAGAACATTGTTTTTTATGAATGTATAGTCTTCCAGTGTACTGATGTACCATTATTTACTTAACTAACTCCCCCGCCGTAGATTATTTCCACACTTTTGATATCAGGAACAATGCCGAGATGAACATTCCGTGGGAATGTGTAATTTAATTTCTTTGGGATAATTCCGTGGGAGCAGAATTCGGAATGCTCTTTTCAGCAGGGTGTCCATATCATTTTAACCTCAGGACACCCCCCTGGGATAAGTAGGGTATGATTGTGTCCTGCAGTTTTCCCAGTTTCTAGGTCCTAGCCCACGTGGGCTAGCCAGGGAGCCACATCTTACAGATGAGAACTCATCTCTTCTGCTTTTCATGATACTGCAAGGTTTTCCATTTTAAAATTAGCTTCAAAAGTGTTCTTGGCATATAAGAATGTGCTCCTTCACCTTCAGAGCATAGAACTGTGCATTTCCAGGGGCTGGTGACACCTTTGTCTTTGGGCACATAAGGAGGATGGAGGACTTTTCATTCATCTCACATAGATTCGTAGGGGCTGCTCTGTGCCATGCAGCTGCGGGCGCTGGGAATAACAAGGTGAAAACTTGTTTCCCCCTCAGTCTGGTGGGGATTTTCCGTGGTTCTGAGCACCTTGGTGCATAAGCGTTAACTAAGTTACAAGACTTTGTTCAGGTCTAACTAACACCTTAGGGGTGTCGTACAAGTCTAACACCCTGCCAAGTCTAGCCTGAAATAGATAATGGTCCTGAAAAGCAATCCCATCACTGGGAGGTCAATTTTGACAGCTGGTGGGGGCTGGGGCCGTAGCGTGAGTGCAAGGCATCCTTTGCTCCGGGACCTGTGACGATGGAGCGCAGGTGTGCGGGCCACCTCGTATACCTGTGCACACCTCCCTGCAGGTTTAACCGGCGGGCTTTC
Organism: Avahi laniger; assembly: GCA_963575035.1. Classification (NCBI taxonomy): domain Eukaryota; kingdom Metazoa; phylum Chordata; class Mammalia; order Primates; family Indriidae; genus Avahi; species Avahi laniger. Next base: position 11,161 of record CAUYSK010106069.1, read on the forward strand.
GACCACCCTCCTGCGGAGAGACCACTGCTTGGTCTGTGTGCCTCAGGGGGGAAACTGAGGCTTGTGGGAGCCGTACCGCACCGCCCTCCCCCGGCCGGGGCTCCCGCGCCTGCGCGCTGCCGCCGTGTTTGCGCTCTCTGTTATCAATAAAGTTCTAGCGTGCCGGAAGCGGAAGCGGAAGCCGGGAGTCTCCATGGCGGCAGTGGCAGCGGCGGCGGGGCCGGTGTTCTGGAGGCGACTGCTGGGCCTCCTGCCTGGCCGCCCGGGGCTGGCCGCGCTCCTGGGGCGTTTGTCCGACCGCCTCGGCAGGAACCAGGACCGCCGGCGCAGGAGGTGAGAGAGGCGGCCGGCCTGAGAGCCTGGCCCCCGCCGCTGCGGCCCGGCCCCCCGGCGCCCTGGGCATCCGCAACGAGCCCCTCCCAGTGTCCCCAGGCCCTTTTCTGCCGCCCAGGGCTCAGCGCCTGGCTTCCCTGCTTCTCCACTGGCCTTGAGGAAGGGTGGGCGGGCGACCCGTGCGCCCCTGTCAGCCGGTCCCAGCCCAGTGGGCCTCCTGCGCAGCCCGGCCAGTCCTTGCTCGCCCCTCTCTACCGTGCTTGGTGGCGAGTCCCGGCCTCTGTCCCCTTACACTTTGGAGGAGGAACTGTGTGTGCCTTTAGGGAGCTTCGGTCAAGCTCTGGAGGCTAAATTTATATCTTGGTTGGGCCCTAGGATGTGAATGTTGGAGAGCCTTGTCACGAGAGACACTGTTTAGGTTCAGAGGGGTCTTTCCCTTAAGTAATCCTGGCTGTGAGGTGACTTGGCGGGAGTGAATCAGCCTTGCTGGGATTTTATGTGTGCAGCGTTTCTCACATCCTGCCAGAGAGAGCTGTGAAGCAATCCTTGGTCAGTAACACTCAGGCATGGGAAGAGGAACCACTTGAAACCCTTTTTACACTATTTAAAGTGTCTGTGTTCTGGAAAAGTACTGAAGTGAGTTATGTAAATGGTGAAGTAGGCTTTGGAGCATTTGTTCAGGCAGTGGTCTTGAAAAGTCAACACTGGCCAAGAACATGCTGACCTCAGAGGCCTGCTACTGTTGCTAATCTTAAAAAAAGAGGAAAAAATAATTTTGTGCAAATAGTTTTATTATTAGATTTGAGCCTTACACTTGATCCTTAAAAAACAGACAAACAAACAAACCTTACAACTGTCTCCTTTAGTTGTGCTTGCGTTGTCTTAGATTTTGTCCTTGCTCTTTGGGTGAGATTTGAACTCCTTGCCTTAGTACAGAGATCTGGAATCCAGTTGTGTGCTGAGCTGTGGTGGAAGCTTCTCAGCAAAAACTTAAGTTTGATTTAGGGGAACTTTTAGGTGATAGATTCAGGACAGGATGAAACTCTTGGAAGCCCGCCGATGAGAATGGCTCTAAGTTTCACATTGGCGAACCCGGTGGGAGTGGGGGTGTAGAACAGGTGGCCTCTCTATTTTCTGTATTTCATTTTTATTTTTTTGGTACTTAGCAAAAGACCTGTTCGTTTCAATGGGTAGTGAAGTCAGATGACTTCTACATCCTCGCATCAAACCACTGAGATTTCGTTTAAAGTTTCAAAAAACGTTCTACCCTCAAAGACAGGATGTTTAGGTGACTTTGTCATTTCCCTCTGTGTTTAAACTATATGAAAAACATTTCATTATTAATCATTTTTAACATTAGAATTGATTACTAAAGAATGTTGGGGCAATCTCCACAAATTCTTTTGAAAAAGGCATTTTTCATGACTGTGCCCTTTTTTTTTTTTTTTTTTTGAGACGGAGTCTCACTCTCTTGCCTGGGGCGAGTGCCGTGGCATCAGCCTAGCTCACAGCAACCTCAAACTCCTGGGCTCCAGCAATCCTACTGTCTCAGCCTCCCAAGTAGCTGGGACTACAAGCATGAGCCACCATGCCCGGCTA
>CAUYSK010106070.1:0-30624 GCA_963575035.1 Avahi laniger
CCATTTTATTCTCCTTTCAAAAATATCCTTAGCTATTCTAGTTCCTTTGCCTTTCCATATAAATTTTAAGAGACAGTTCACTCTACATGGAAAAAAATATTGCTAAGATTTTGATAGAAATTGTGTTAAATCTATATATCAATCTGAGAAGAATTGATATCATCACTATGTTGAATCTTTTTTTTTCTTTTTTGGGACAGAGTCTCACTGTGTTGCCCAGGCTAGAGTGCCGTGCCATCGTCCTAGCTCACAGCAACCTCAAACTCCTGGGCTCAAGCAATCCTCCTGCCTCAGCCTCCCGAATAGCTGGGACTATAGGCATGCGCCAGCATGCCTGGCTAATTTTTCTATATATATTTTTAGTTGTCCAATTAATTTCTTTCTAATTTTAGTAGAGACGGGGTCTCGCTCTTGCTCAGGCTGGTTTCGAACTCCTGAGCTCAAACAACCCGCCAGCCTCGGCCTCCCAGAGAGCTAGGATTACAGGCATGAGCCACTGCGCCCGGCCTGTTGAATCTTTTAATTGATAAACATGTTATATCTCTCCATTTATTTAGATATTCTTATATCTCTCCATTTACTTAGATATTCTTTTAGTTCTTTCATTGTCATTTTGCACTTTTCAGCATATAAATTCTGTACGTGTTTTATGAGATGTATACTTACATATTTCAGGGTTGTTTTCAAGTGATTATCAATATTATTACATTTATAATTTTAGTTCTCATGTATTCATTACAAAATACAACTAATATTTGCATGTTGATCTTATAACCTGCAACAATGTTGCATCCACTTTAGATCTAGGGGTTGTTTTGCAGATTCCTTGGGATTTTTTATTTTTTTAAGACAGTCTCAGTCTGTTGCCCTGGCTAGAGTGCCGTGGCATCAGCCTAGCTCACAGCAACCTCAAACTCCTGGCCTCAAGCAATCCTCCTGCCTCAGCCTCCCAAGTAGCTGGGACTACAGGCATGTGCCACCACACCCAGCTAATTTTTTCCATATATTTTTAGTTGTCCGGCTAATTTCTTTCTATTTTTTAGTAGAGACGGGATCTGACTCTTGCTCAGGCTGGTCTCGAACTCCTGACCTTTAGCGATCCTCCCGCCTCGGCCTGGCAGAGTGCAATCACAGCCAGGAAACGGACTTAAAAACTCCTCCCATTAGGAGATCGGAACCACTTGAACCATTTTCGGTCTCCAGTAGTGGTTCTCGAAGCCTGGTCTATGGCCCAGCAGCACCAAGCATCACATAGAGGCTTCTCAGAATAGCAAATTCTCAGGCCCCACTCCAGACCTGTGGCTTCAGAAACTCTGGGGGTGGGGCCCAGCCATCTGCATTTTAACAAGCCCTCTAGGTGATGTTGTGCACACAAAAGGGCCTGAGGCCTGTTTCTGTATATAAAGTTTTATTGGCACACAGCAACACCTGTCATTTACATACTGTGTCTGGCAACTTTCACACTACAATGGCAGAGTTCGTATGCCCTCAAAGCCTAAAATATTACAACCTGGCCCTTTATAGAAAAAGTTTGCTCACTTCTTATCTAGAGTATTGAGAAAAATAAATTACAAGGCTTTTCATCATTATGAGAAGAAATCCTGAAATGTATTATTTCTTAGTCTTCAAACCCCTTTCACGCTTTTCCTCCATGTTATATCAGACTCAGTATAGCAGGCCATGTGCTTAAGGGGATTACAGGTGTTACTTCTTGAAGTCAGACAGTGTGGGTTCTTCATTTTGGCCCAATCATCAACTGGCTTTATGATTTTGGGTGAGCTATTCAAGACCTTTGGCCTTCAGTTTCCTTATCTGTAGAATGGGTATAACAATAGTACCTACCTCACAGGATTATTGGCAGAATTCTGTGAGTTGGTACATGTACTTAGCACTTAGTACTAAGCACTTGAACTAGTGCCTAGCACATGGTAAGCCTCCAATTTGCATTAGCTATGCCACTTCTGGCTGTAAGTGCAAAAGAGCCACACAGTAAATGTTAACTGTTGTGATTATTTAAGCTGCATCAAGACACCTGGGGACATTTTGAAAGGAAGGATGGTTTTTCTGTAGATTCCTGCTTTCTCCTTTATTATTCAATGATTGGGGAAGATCTAAAGGTCCAAGGAGTCTTAGGAATTGCAGAGACACCAGAAATGTACTGTCTAGGCAGCACCTTCCTCTAGGGAGCTAAATGTGGAGGAACTGAGGTAATCCTCCCGCCCCTGCACCCCACCCAACTCTCCCCCGATCTCCTAGCCTTTACCGAGGAGGAGGAAAACGAGAACGTGCGGTCTGTATGTCCGTCCCTAAAATCTAACTTAGCACTCTTTTAATTTAAGTCACTTTCCTCTCAGTCCCTCTCAAGTGGGGGTGAAACATGGCACAGAAGCCATTTGTAGGCTCCAAAGTCATTGAGTTGTCACCTGCATGCTCTACCTTCTAGAGCTGAGAGCTGGGCCCATTCTCTTAGCACCTTTCACCTAGGACCCGCTTCCAGGGCATGTGACCTGTTCAGTCACACAAATCCCCTCGTTTTCGTTGTACACCAACCCCAGCAAATTATGTAGTTGGCTGTTCCTCCTCTGTAGAAACCCGATTGTAACCTAAGCCCCCTGCCTAAGCCCTGCACTCTGTTAAGGACTCTGTGTAAGCATAAGAACACATTTTTAAAATAAATAGCAATAGCAATGACAACAAAAAATGACTTAATTTTAAGAAGGGATATGTCTTTGTCACTTTCCGAAGTAAAGATGTCTGATACTGGCCAGCAGATGTCACTCTTGCTGCATGGCAAAAGAGGGGCTTTTTACCAGAGCGCATACTTACGGATTTTTGAGCCTTTAAGGAGGCATGCCTCAAAGGAATTGATCTAAGAACTTTTATTATGACACTTTGCTTTCTTCTGATGGGGTGCAATCACAAAGAACAGAGATCCACCATTGACCAAATCTAAGTGGGAGAACTGCAAATAATAATTTTAACAAGGTATTTAATTCAGTTAAATTAAAGAATTAATAAAAGTGCAACTTCTTCAGATAGGTTGGCATATCATTTTAAAACTGGCTTGTCCTCTCAAACTGGTGGTTAACCCAGTACACACAGTAATGACAGTTTCTCAGTGTGTTCCCTGTTGTCCTGTGAAGGGTTGAATTTGTTGAGTAAAGTATCAAAGGTTAAAGTCAAGCAGAGATTCAATGCCTTTCATTTCAGGACTGATAGTGAAATGGCAGAATGAATCTAAGGGTTCCCTTGGATGTGCTTCCTAATTTGCTGGAAGGTCCCAGCTGAACATATATTCCCTGTTTGAGCTACATCATCCCTGTGTAAATAGACAATGATAAAGTAAAATGAATAGTTAACAGAAAAGCTATCAGTTGCTAAGACCAAGTTCCATTCTTGGGCAATGGGGTCAGTCTTTCCCCTATGAAAATGTCACTAGTACTAAAGTAATAATTCATCATAGAGAGATATTCAAATACCTCTCACAGTCTCCCAAATGAGTTATTTTATGTGGTGAAAGATTACAAAGCATTCTTTCAACTTTCAGTGGAATTCATTAGTGTATGTAACACAGCAAGATCAACAAATTGCAAAACATAAAGCAAATACACCTGAAAACGGTGATGCAAAAACAAAATGATAATGCCTGGGTTTCATTAAAGCAAATGGTCTTGGTTGGTCCATCATGATCCAACAGTCTCTAAGTCAGCAGCCTGGGAAGCCAGACTTCTAAGTTTCTGAGCCTGGACAAATCATCCAAGATGTATGTGCAATGGGCACATGTTAATAATTTATCATATGTTATTTTGTCAAAGCCAAACAAATTAATTATACTTACAAGAGGATGCTTGATACACAACTGTATTACATCAACAAAAGATGAAAGTAGGAATAGCCTTACTAAAAGGGACTGCAGGCATCAATTTGTACAATCACAGAGTAGGCCGGGGGAGCTGAGCATCTCCAAAGAACACTCATTGATGACCTTCGCTTCTACTCTACATCAGCCGCCATCTTCCACAGCCCCACTCTGGATCTGGGCTAACCCGTCATTGCTGCCCACCGCCACAGCCCTCCATGCCCAGCCTCTTAAATCTCAGTATGCCTCCAGCCACAGTGTCCTATCCTTGCCTCATCGCCAACACACCTCTTCATGCTTATGGAGAGCTTCCTGTTTTCTTCCAGTCTAGCAGCCCACTCCTGGGCTGAATTCTCTACCTAGCATAGACTACATGGCTGGCATGGAACATTCTCTCATCAGCACACCCAACTCCCTTTTACCATTGTCCTATCACCAAATGCAATCGTCAAAACTCCAAACCAGGATCCTGACCCTGCTCTTGCACGTGTGCAGGTGCTGAAGGTAATTCACTTCCTACAGTTGGGCAGGTTGATGCAATCACAAAATCCTAGACTCCAGCCACAGCTGGTCCCTCAGGGCTGGTGAAAACCTTTTAATCCATGCTTTGTTGGTTTCCTCATCCATCTCCCCATGAGTGTTCGAAATATTTAATGCTCTTTCTCAATTCCCACACTCAACCACTTTTAGCAGATAGTTCACTTCCTATATCTCTGGAAATGAGCCTCAGGAAACTCCAAATTCCATGGGCCAAATCCAGCCCACCACCTGTTTGCGTTAATAAAGTTTTATTGGAACACAGCCATGCCCATCCATTTACTTACCATTTACGAACGCTTTTGTGCTACAATGATAAGGTTGAGTAGCTGTGACTGAAGATCTGCAGCCTGAAAAGCCTACAATATTTACTATCTGGCTCTATGTTAAAAAACTTTACCAACTCCTATTCCAGAACAATAAAGCCATTATGTATTGCTCGGCGTCTGCTCCCTTCCAACCAATGAACTATTTAGGATCTGAACCTGTTAGTCCCCGAGGACTAGGTGTCTCTTCTCAAGGCCAGCCCCTCAGTCTCTGGTTCTGATCCTAACCCCTTTCTTTTCTGGAACCTGTTCCATCAATCACCCATTCAGTACTCTGTGTTTTCATCCTCTTCCTTGCCACTGGCATTTTCTCTAGGTCTGTAAATCTCTTCAAGCCTCCCACTCGAACATGCCTTCCCTTGATCCTTCACTGTGCACTAGCTACATCTCCACCTGCTCTTCTCAGCTCCCTGAGAAGGGTCATATACAGCCAGTGTCACTGCCTCCCCATCTGCCCTTTACTTCACAAACAGTCTGGATTCTGTCCTCATCACTCCACCAAAGCTGATCTGAAAATGGCCACAAATCACCACCATACTGTAAAACCCAATGAACACTCTTCAGACCATTTCTTAGCAACCTCTCAGCTGTATTTAACATTATTGGCCACTTGCTCCTTCTTGACATTCTAGACTCACTTCATCCCCCTATGGCATTACTTTCACCTGCTTTCCCATCTATCTCCAAATCCCTATGCCTATCATTTTTTTTATGCTCTCCTATGTCCACTCTTTAAACAATTGGTATTCCCCAGTGTCATCCATGGCCCACTGCTCTGCTCACTATATACTCTTGCTGCATATTTTCATGCCCTCTTATGACTTTTACTGCAACCTTATAAATGATGACTCTCAACTCTGCATCTCCAGCCTTAGCACTCTTGCAGATTAATATATCCTGCTGCCTGGTTAGAAAGTTCCATGTGAATTTCCTTTGGCCAGCTCAAGCTCAATATGTCCAAAACTGGACTCAGCAACTTCCCCCTGGAACTGCTCTTCCTGACTTTAGTCAGTACATCATGATCCACCAACCCCAGAGCCAGAAACTTGAGAATCCTCCCTGACTTTCTTCTCATTGTCGGGCAACACCTCCTGCAGACTCCGTTTCCTAGCTGTGATAAGTGCATCTGGATTGACTACCTAATATGGATCATGTGCACTGGTGGTTTTATGGGTTGCCCCATTTAATTCCCAGGGCACCCATACACAGTAGGTATTATTATCCTCATTTAACAGGTGAGGCTCAAAGCAGTTGTGTAATTTTCTCAAAGTCACACAGCCAATGAATGATAAAGACTAAGCCAGTAGTAGATCCCAAGACTGTCTGTCCTCTTCCCTTTCACCACTAGTTCTCTGATAAGAGTTTTGTGGTGGATGGACACCAGGTTGTTCACCCAACACCCAATCCTTTCATCCCACATTCTATAATAACCATGCAGTTTGGGAGGTCTACTCTTCCCCTAATTGCAAGAATGGTTCTAATTGTTATTTATTTATTTTTATTGAGGTGAAATTCACATAACATAAAATTAACTATTTTGAAGTGTACAGTTCGGTGGGTTTTAGTGCATTCACAATATTGTGCAACCATCACCTCTATTAAGTTCCAAAACATTTTCATCACTTCATAGCCATTAAGCAGTCATTACCTGTTTCTCCCAGCCCTAACTATTTAAACCCCATCAGAATAACCTCTCTTGGGACTCAGTCTAAGCCAAGTAGAGCATGGACATCTCATGGCTAAAGAAATTGGTTCTGGAATGAACATGGTGGCAGAACAGAGCTGGGATCTTATACCAAAAACATGAGTAGAATGTCTAAGTAACTAAGTTATAACACAGTAACATCGAGCAGCAAAATGTCATTTCGTAGTCACAGGGTTGACGCCCTGACCTCCATCCTAAAATGATTTGAGAAGGAGAGAAACTCAATTTCTGGCTCCTCTGCCCTGGTGGTCTCTTGCTTCACAGGGTCTACTGAGACCCCCAAGTTCAAGTGCATCTCTGCGAGAAAAGCACCAAGAAGGTACTCTCCCACCATGTCTCCTTAATCCCTTGAAAATGCCTCAGAGTGCTTGGTTGTTTGCTCTATAGAAAACCAAACAAAAGTCAAGGAACCTGAGTTATCATTTTCTCTAACCCTATTACCTGCACTAGACCTATCTCCAGGCCGAGATGAGCCTCTAACCTAATTTGGTGAAATGAGGTCTGAAGGGACGTCTGCTGGAGACTCCTAGAAAAGCAGACTCCTCTCTAAATAAAGTATTCGAATCTGTCTACACTGCAATAGACAGATCAAACATACTGCTTTGGCCATTTAACTTCATTAGCTGTTCTCCTGCCTGTTGGAATCACCTCCACTCTGATAGATTCTGGACACTTTCCAAAAAAATATATGTCACTCATTGTATTTCGTGTGCACATTTGATTTCTTATCCACAGATCGGCATGCTCCTGGACCTAGAGAAAACTCTTGCATTTTGAGAATAAACCCAAGAAGCCTGTGTTTTCCATCAGAACACACGAGAAGAGAGGGACAGCTCTTGAACATTTCTCCAGATCACAGACGGCCTGGCCACTGGGAAACTGTACAGTGAGACACCGTCTCCACCCTCTGCCCTCTCCCTGTGATGAAGTGTTGAGCCACGAGGCAGCTGTTGATGCCAAGGGCTGGGGAGAGAGGAGTGGCGCCTGCTCAGATGCATGTCACTGTGTTGGTGCCACACACAGATGGAGTTCTCCCTCTCTCCCTCTCTTCTCCCTCACTCCCTATCTTCTCCCTTTCTCCCTCCCTCTTTCCCTCTCTCTCTACTCCCCCCCTCAGGCTTTGAAGAAACCCTTCCACTTCTTATTAATTTTGAAAGAGATTCTTTCTGTCTTTCTTAGCAAAACGTAACCACACGTGTCTAGGCATTGCTTACTTGAGTAATAGAGCAACTCAGAAAAATGCAAACGCCCGGTTAATCCCGCCTTATTGACACAGTTCCCACAGTTAGGCAGCATTTTGCAAGGAAAGAAACGAAATGAGGAGACTGGGACATATGCAAGGTAAGAGGGAGAGGGAAGGCTGCTGTCAGTTTAAGGCAACATTGTCTTCAAGCGGTTGGTAATTATGGAGAGAAATATTGTTTCCTTTTTTATCATTTTGGTCACTGTCTCCCATCACGCATGAAATCAATCCCTGATCAGGGGATTTGTCCTTCATAGCACCTTCTAAGTCACATTTTCCTTTTGATTTCCGCTGCCTCTGCCTGGGGTGGGCCCTCGCTCACATGGATCTATTAACCACTCTGTTTACTACTGCAACCTGTGCCCACCCTCTTGCCCGCTCCCCACACCATGAATTCTCTTTACCCTGCTCTAATTTTCTTTTTCCCATAGCACTCACCGTCTTCTAAGATAATATATAATTTACATATGTATTATGCTTATTCTTATCTTTTCCCCTCCTATAACTTACTTGAAGGCAGAGCTTGTAATGTTCTATTCACTGATGTAACCCAAGTACCTAGAATACTGTCTGACACATAGTAAGTGCTCAAAAAATGTTTGATGATCATTCTTTTTTTTTTTTTTTTTTTTTGAGACAGAGTCTCACTCTCTTGCCTGGGGCAAGTGCCGTGGCGTCAGCCTAGCTTACAGCAACCTCAAACTCCTGGGCTCAAGTAATCCTACTGTCTCAGCCTCCCAAGCAGCTGGGACTACAGGCATGAGCCACCATGCCCAGCTAATTTTTTCTATATATATATTTTTAGCTGTCCAATTAATTTCTTTCTATTTTTGGTAGAGACGGGGTCTCGCTCCTGCTCAGGCTGGTCTCGAACTCCTGAGCTCGGAATGATCCACCCGCCTCGGCCTCCCAGAGTGCTAGGATTACAGGCGCAAGCCACCGCGCCCGGCCTGATGATCATTCTTTGATCAGAAATCTTCAGTGACTCTCCAGGGCCTATAGAATAAGGTCAAAGCCATGCAATTCTCAAGGCCGCGCCCCCTCTCCAAAAGGCTCTGTCTGCCTTCAAGTCTACCTTTTGCTTCTTGTTTTCTTCCTATCCACACCCTCCCCTTTCAGCCAAACTCACCTGTCCACTATCTCTGCCTTTACTTGCATCCTTCACTCAAAATACTTCCATGGCTATCTTGGCACAGGAAAATCTGACATGCTCATTCTGCTCTTGTCTCATCCATAAAGACTTTTTTAAGCTCCTTTCAGCAAGAAGAGATTTTGTCCTTCTGAGAACTTGCACAGCACCTACACACTCCGATGGTTCACACTTTACCTATATTGCCTTTGAAATTAAGTACATATATATGGACTACAAGCTTGTTGATGACAAAGAACCCCTCACAAATCCAATTTAATTCACAAACATGTATCTAGCACCTACTAAATGGCAGTCACCTTGTTAATAGAGATACAAAAGAAGTGGGGATACAATATAAGTAAGGAAAGGCCTCAACCCTCAATGTTTTGTGTGGAGGAGATATGTGGCCATGGTGAAAACAGCAGAGGAAGATGAGCCTGGAAAGGAGGGGAGACCTGGCAGCTAAAGAGGTCAACAGACAGACAGAGGCAGGTGGGGAGCCCTGGAAGGCAGGGGACCCAAGGGACAGGTGGTCAACAGTGAGCAAGACCACAGGGAGATCAGGACAGAGGACACCTGAAGGGCAGCCACTGGGTTGGCAGTGGGGAGGTCACTGTTACCATGGAAGATTCCATCAGGATGCTCTGGTCACATTTCCAGGGCACATAGGCAGCCCACATTTCCCACCATTCTTTGTGGATAGATTAGGGCCATGTGACTAGCTGCTGACCAATGGGAGATGGGAGGAAATGACGTGTGCCTAGTCATAAAACTCCCTGCACAATCCTATACTGCCTCTCGCAGCAGAATGCAAAGGATCTAGCACAGAACTTCGAGAGAGCCCTAGGGAAGACAGGGACACAAAATGGAAGGAATCTGTACCCTTGAGTCACCAGTTGGAAAACAGCTGCCCAAGAGCACCACTCAGCCTGCATTGTACTAGGACAGGTGTAAGAAATAAATGTTTATTGTGTTAAGCCCCTGAGAACTAGAGGTTGTCTGTTACCGCAGCTAGTGTTAGTCCCCCTAATGTAGTGGCATGACAGAGAGGAATTTTAACAGAGCAGAGGAGATGGCAGCTAGACTGTTGTGGGCTCAGAAATAAAAAGAGGGGCAAGGAAGTGGAGACACTGGCTTGAGACTGGTCTTTTGGCAGAACATGGAAGAAGAGAGATAAGATAGTAACTTGAGGGGGAGGCAGCAAGCAGCATGGAACAGTTTTTCCAGAAGAGGGAAACTTGAACATTTTACATCTGAGCACAGAGCATGGTGCATAGGATAGGTTATAGGTAACTACTGAATTAATGAACAAATGTATGAACAAGTGGATGAAAATGTGGGATGTATCTTACCACTTCCGACATAAATCTCAGGAATATTTTATTAGGGAAAGAAGAAATCTCAGGAATTTAAAGAATTCTTTGATGAGGGCAAGCAGATGATACATGAAAGGAGACTGAGTGTTCAGCAGAGGTCAAAAAAGAAATTTGGCAGCAAAATGAGAGACACCTCTGAGCTAGGGGATCATTTGTCTTCTCAGCGGACAGGTCTGCACATGAGATTTTGGGATTGGTTGGGATTGGTGTCCTCCTCTAAACAGAGACTGTAGGTTCCTGGTCTTTTCCACAGCAAGCTGGGAGGGGGACCTCCTGGGATGCTTCTCCTGGGCCCAGCCACACAAGAGTCACTGGTTTGCACTCAATTTCTCATACTTTCTGGAATTACAGGCTGCTTTTCAAGATAAGAAGAGGCACTCTCAAAAGAATAAAAAAACCATACTGACATCTTGATGGATGTATAGACTCCTCAGGGGCTCTCAAAGTGTAAAGGAAAGGAAGTTAAAGCATTGACACAGGTTAGTAGAGCCTTCCCCCCCTCCTCTTTAATACAAATGGTAGCATGTAGTACACACTAACATGCACCTTGCTTTTTGCATCTAAACATCATCACAGGTTGCTTACTGTGAGATGAAGATTTGTGTGCAGGAAATTCATTGGCAAGAGCCTTGAAGATCAAGACATCTGGGAGAGTAAAGGAAGTAGGACTGGGCAGAGGGAGGATTTGGGCTTCAGAACAGTGACAACAAACACTCAGGCAGTGCCAGGAGAATTCTGGACTTAGGAAGGCCCTGAAAAGTTGTCTCAAATTGGGGCAAAGAAGCTAAGCCTTTATACTCCCACATTGACCAGTCATTATAGGCAGGTCACCCAAGAAAGGGGTTGTGAACTTGGAGAGGTGGCTTTCTTCAGTCAAGGACAATCTCTAGAGGGGAACTCAGCCATAAAGTGTCATTTGCCAACATTTTCAGCAGTCGAAGGAATGAATATGTCAGTCTTGGGGAGGTGGGGGTGAAGCCACAGCTTGGAGTCCTTACTTTATGGATATATAAAGAGCTGTCTCATTCTTTTTCACAGATGCATAGTATTCCATTGTATGAATGTACAATAGTTCATTATCTAGTTATTTATCAATCAACAAATTTAGATTGTTTTAAATCCTTCATTATTCCAAATAATGCTATAATATATAACTTGGAATTTACCAATTTCACATGTGTAGGAATTTATCTGGATAAATTCTAGGATAAATTCCCAGAATTGGCATTTCTGGGTCAAAGAGTGTATAGCAGTGAGGATCCTTTCAGCAAAGCACAAGAGAAGGCTGAAGGGTGAACAGTGAATCATGTAAGGCCCTGTAGATTGTTTCAGGGACTTGAGCTTTCACTAAAATGTACAGTGAGAAAATATTGATGGATTTGAAGTGGAAGAGAGAAATTATCCCATTGAATTTTTTCCAATGAGGTCACCTACATTGCAGGCAAAGAACAGAGGGCCCAAGAATCCCAACATTTAAAGGTTGGGGAAAAAAAGAAAACAAGCCAGTGAAAAGGACGGAGAATGACCAAAAAAAAAAAAAAAAAAGAGAGAAAGAGAAAGAACTTTTATTGAGAAGTTTGTCTATGAGCCAAAACAGAGAAACAGCCTTCCTACATCAATTCTCAATAATCGAGTCTGTGTTCTGAAATAAAGCAATTTTCCTGAGCAGAATTTGGAGCACATGCTGCAAATTGCCTGGGTGGACCCTGGAAAGACGGAGAAGCCTGTGCATTCTTTTGTCATGTAGTTCCATCCCATAGGTGGTCTGTTACTTAGCAAACATAAGGGCCAACTAATATTTAGAACTTCAGTTTATCCAAACTTCAATACCAAGAGTTTTAAGACTCACAGTCCTGATTTTTCTAAGTTCTAAAAGCAGTACTCCCAATGGAGGGCTGACAACAGTCCCATGAAACTGATTTATTTGAATCACCAAAAGAATGTTGCATTTCTAAATTTTTGCCATTGTCTACATTCAATTCATGCAGGGCTTGCTTAATATTTAACTGAGGCTTGAAGAGAACTGCATGGAGAAGGCTTTGCTGGGGGTGGGCGTCAGGGTGCTGCACTAGGGTTGAAGATCTTAATTTCTCTTACCATTGCATGGTTTTATTTTAGAAAGTATGTTTTGTAACCCACTGACACATGTGTTGGGCACATGAAGGTCAAATCCAGATCAGTATGAATTAGAATAATTTTGCATCTATGTTGGGAAATTAGGTAATTAAAGACAAACTTTAGGAAAAAAATTCTCTCTGTCCTTAGAGATATACATTAGTAGTAGTGTCTGATTAATGTGCCTCAGATCTTAGTCCGAGGCCCTTGTGTGTTCTCCGCTCTCACCAGCATGCTGCTTCCTGTGGGAAACACAGAGAGCTCAAACCCCTTGTGGTTCAAAATAATCTCACATGTGTTAGGGAACCAACGTTTTGATTTTTAACTGCTGTAGTGGAGACCACCCAAGCATGTGAGAACTGGTGGGGTCCAGCTTTTCAGCTGTGGGTTACAATTATTCAGAGGGTATTTGCATTCATTTTCTTCTTAGTTTCATGAAGTTAACTTGATATGTGATCTGATGATTGTTACTTTGAGCCATCATGAGCCGCCACTGTCCAGGCCTGGTTCAGGCGATGTCATCCTGGGGACATGCAATCAGTGTCCCCTTTTCCAATCTGGTGTATGTGTGGGGAGGTGGGCTGGCTGAGTGGAGCTCAGTTACTTCTCCCTCTCATAGGCTCTTGAAGCAGAGGGCTGATGCCATTCGCTTTCTGCAAAAACAGCTTGACGTGCAATCAGAGGGTGTTCCAAATGTCAGGTGTGGGGGAACCTGGCAGGGGGATCTTTTCTTCTTCACCCATGACTCCCCTCCCAGGAAGAAGCGGGGGCGCAGTCTGGTATATCCCCGGCCGAACTAAAATACCAGTTAACCTATTCAACTAGGTTAAATCTCTGACTGGTCACCCTGCTACAGAATACACTACCAATTCCTACATGCCTAGAATGAGAACAGGTAGGATTGTGGCAGGGGGTGTACCATGAGTCAGAAGATATTAAGATAACAAGATGAAGTAGTGATCAAAAATATTGGGGAACCACCACTCTAGGGGAACCTCAATGTTTCTTTCTTCTACTTTTTCTCTCCATACCTGAGGGTGGTGAAGGACAAAATGTGTCCTTCAGGGGATTTGAGGGCTGTGAAGCTGGGACTAGAGTCAGCAATGTGATGAGTTCAGCTCTCCAAATGCTGTGGTATCTCATCAGCTCCAACCTCTGAATTCACTGTTTGTTTTGGAGTCACCATCATTGACGTCTCTCTTCTCTTATGGAGCCAGTGTTGCAGAGGAGGCAGGGCCTTCCATTCCCTGAGATACATGGAGAAACCCAGGTGTGGGCCTGAGGTGAACAGTGCAGCCAGACACTGCCAATCTCAGGGAAAACCACTCTTTCTTTTGGAGAGCTTCCATGTGGATTGCCATCGCTCACCCAGAGTACCATGACAAACAAAAGGGATATATCTAGGATGTCAGCCAAGAGAAAAGAGACCAAGGAAGTGGTTTTAAAATATTCCTTAGGTCTGCCTGTGGCCTGAGCAAAAGAAATCCTAGCAGCATACACATGGCCTAGCACAGAGGTAGTCAAACTATGGCCTGTGGCCAAATCTGGCCCACCACCTGTGTTCATAATAAAGTTTTATTGGAACACATTCATGGTCATTTGTTTACGTATTGTCTATAGCCACCTTTATCCTGCAATGGCAGAGCTGAATAGTTGCAACAGAGACTGTCTGCTTTGCACAGCCTCAAATATTTACTAACTGGCCCTTTACATATGAGCTTTCTAGACCCCTGTAGCATAGCAAACCAGGGGACTGGGGGGGAGGGAGAGTTGAGGACGAAAGTACCAGCCTGGAAGGCCATTTTGCTGTATCTCCTTTTCAAACTTGTGGCAGCATTGAGTATAGGACTCTTGAGACCCAGCTGTCTCTCTCCTGTTTCCCTCTTTGCCTTGGCCACAGCTAACATACTTCATCACAGCTTCCCTTGGGCATCGAGGGATTTTCCACTGATCAGTAGAGGACGATGTAGGAGTGCTATGGTCATATCAGCTCCCTGACAACCGTTTGGTCCAACAACTGCTGCCACTCTTTCCGTGTCCCAGCCTCAACCCCAAACCCAAGTGAAGCACCACTTCAGTACTGTATGAATGACTCATTTGCTCAGAAAGCCTTTTGGGCCATGAAAAGAAAGTGATAGGTACACTTTCCCTTCCAAGCTTTCACAGCAACACAGAGCGATTCACTGGAAATTTTTAAGATGATAACTTACATTAAATCACATTCCATGTAACTACCACCTGCTGAGCCCCTGTTCTAGAAGCTACAAACTTGGGTCAAGAAGCATGAAATATGCTTGCATTACAAGCAAACCAGATCCCACAAATCTTTATGTCCCACTCCAGGGACTGAGACCTGAAAGAATGCCTTCCCAGGCCAATGGGACCACTAAAACCCTTAGTATGAGAATACTAACTGCACTTAACTGTAAATAAGCAAACACAAAATACCATCACATCCTGGCCCACAAATACAGTCACTGCCCTTCCACCTTCTCCATACCCAGGCAAATAGTATATGAACAAAAACTCAGCCTACCACTTTAGAAAGTTATTGGTCTGTTTTCAATGATATCTCCCTATGATGGCATCATCTTTAGCTTCACTTGGGGGCAGAAATGGTGACTTTCATTGCTACCATAATCGAATTTGCTTAATATTGCATAAATAACATTAGACTGTGTAATGGTGAGTCCCAACTGTTAAACCAGAGATAGTCGAGAATGGCAGAATTTCCTCCAGTGCCAGAAAGGGCTGTGATCATGGTACCACAAGCCAGGAACCTCAAGAGGCCTTGAAGTTGGGAACGAGAGGAGTGACAGGAATGCCCAAGGACTGAAGACCAGAGGAGAATAAGGCCAGCTCAGTGGTCACACAGAAAAAGAGAAACGACACGAGAATGATCCCTGTGCAGCACCCTTCCCTGGTGTAGAGCCAGCCCGGGAAAGGGAGCAAGAAGGAGCACAAGACAGCAGAGTGAATTTCCAGCCTCTAAGGAAAAAGGACCTAGGAGGGGGTTAAATTGTGTTACTTGAAATTCCATTCAGGTGCTAAGACTCTTACTTGGTTTCCTGGAGAAGAGAAGTTGGAGTGGCGGGATGGGGAGGAGAACTGTCGTCTTTTTAGCGATGTGATGAAGTTAGTCCTTTCCTGAGGATAAACAACCAGCCCCATCAATGGCAAGCCACAACAGAAGGAGGAGAAAAATAGAGAGAGTGAAGAAAAAAGAAGGAGGGACTGAGAATGAAGTGTAATGCTTAGCGTGTGCCAGGCGCAAGAGCAGAAGCCGGAGGAGGGAGAGGAAAGGGGCGTCCCAGCAACAAAGAGGAACCTGCAGGACCTGATTATTTGTAACTCACGCCTGTAGTTCAAATGAGCTTCTGTTCTAATTCAATGTCGCTGGACTCAATAATACTCAGCCTTGAGAATGACCAGTTCACACGGCTTTGACGTCACTCATGATTGGATATTCGCCATGATTGATGTCAGAAAATGTTTCTCAAAGCATGTCCTCAAGAGCCCTAGTTGTGTGAAACATCTCTAAAGAATAGTTTGCATGGTCTTACGATTTGGGAAAATGCTATAATACCAAATTCTCCCTTGTAACTTGGCAATAGACAGGAGTATGTGCAAGTCCCTGAGAAATCCTGCAAAATTCTGGACTTTGTTTAATGCAAAACTTTCCAGATTTATTTGATTGTGGAGCTCTTAAATTTTTTTCTGGTGGGTAGAGCATAGGAATGCTTCTAGTATCGTCATGTTTGACTGTTTACAGGTTGAAATAAACTTTATTAGCAATTACTTTCATTTTATTCCTTTTTGTATTATTATTAGAGCATCGTACCAACTTTGGGGAAAAATATATAAAGATAGTTTATATTGTCTATGAGTTTCATGTAAGAATAGGAAAGTGGGCACTATAAACTATTTGCTATATAAAGAGGGTATGGACTGGACGTGGTGGCTTGTGCCTGTAGTCCCAGCTACTCGGGAGGCTGAGGTGACAGGATCACTTGAGCCCAGGACTTCAAGACCAGCCTGGGCAGCATAGCAAGACCCCATCACACACAAAAAAGAGTGTACGAGTCCAATCAGGCAGAAAACCACTGTCAAACAGTGTGTCTTGGCATGAAGGGAGAATGATCACCTAGGCTACGTCCTCCATCAGAGATGAACAAAGGAGAGACGTGTAATCCTGTTGAGGCTGAGGTATGGCAAAGCTGAGCTGGAAGCCACCCTGGCCACCTCTAGCCCCACCTCTCACCTTACAGACAAGGAAATTGAGATTCTGCAAGGTAACATGGCTTGCCCAAGGGCCTCACAGTCACCACAGAACATGAAGAGCCTTCTGCTATTACCTAGTCATACCGCATTTCTTGAGTGGGTGAACAGAATGTTCCAGAAGCAGATATTGAACCATCATATTGATTCCATAGAATTTACTATGTTGGTTCATGTTCACAAATCCCTGAAGAGCAATCGAGTGATAATATGTTATACATGTTTCCCTACAAATCCTCCATTCCCTTGAAATGCATTTACCCCAAAACACAAAGCTTAAATTGTCCCCCTGGAGATCATGTGATATTTTGGAAAGACAATTGACCAAGGGACCAGAAAGCATCATACTAAGAAAAAAAAAAAAATCAGCCTTATTCTTTTTTTTTTTATTTCAGCATAATATGGGGGTACAGATGTCTAGGTTACGTGTGTTGCCCTTGCCCCCCTCCCCCCCTCAGTCCGGGTTTCAAATATGTCCATCCTATTGCATGGTGCGAGCCTTATTCTTAAGAATAGCACCTTCTACATTTTCTTAACCATAAAAGTATCACTTGTTTCATTGACAAGACTTTGTTGAAATGAAATGTGACTCTTTTGAACCATCAAATCAACCCTGAGAAGATCAAGGTTTGCTCTGACCGAGTATCTTCCGAAGTTAGAAGTTAAGAGGTTCAGAAGTCTGGCTTTTGCCCAGGCTAGTTACATGTACTTGTGATTGTCACTTCACTTTTCTGTTTTCTCCATCTTTTAAATCGGGATGACAATGGATTTTCAGTTTTTCTCAAGGTTATTTTGAAGTTAACACAATACAAGGTATATGAAAGCTCTTTTAAGATTTATAAAGCTTCACAAATACAAGGTTATGACATGTGCACGTAGCTTTTCCAACCTGAAATGAATGTGAATATTTCCGGAGATGACTGTGTTAGATGTCAGACTAATTCGGATTCTAAATTTGATAACTGGCAGGTGGTTTCAGAGTGACTTGCTGATTAGTCCAAAGCAGTCTGGCTTTCTCCCTCTGGATGAAACTAGCAGAGAAGCCAGATATTTCTGGAAGCTCCATCCAGATGTTTTCAATATGCTTTCCAATTTGCACTCAAGTGCAATGGTATTTCTTCATTTCCCAAAAGAATCAGGAAATAGAAACGTTTCAGCATCCAGCATTGGATTCTCTCAGTCCCAGCAAACACGTACCTTGACTTGGGAAGATTTCTGGATGCTTGCAACATTCTTTCTCAAACAGACAGGGAGGGTTAGCCTCTGAGATTTCTTTTCTCATTTTTGTTTCTTTGTTTTTTATCTTGCCAAAGAAGCTCAACCCAGGACCACCAGGAGCACATCTGTAGTTGAACATGTTGGGTTTATTGCTCTTTGTAACGAGGGAGACTGTGCACCTTGGGGAACCACTGGGCATCCCATTAAGAGGTTTTTAGAAAGAACTTATTTTAGGGTGTGGGCCTGTGTTAGGTGATTTGGGGGAAGGTTTAAAGAAGTAGGGTTTTGCTTTAGCATAGATGCTGTTAAGAAGTGGGGGTAATTCTATTATTGGGCATCTTAAATCTTATTTATAAGGCAAAAGAACTACTGAATTGAGGTAAAAGCTATAATTGGTAGAAGCAGCATTCGCTTATATTAGCTAGAAGAGGGACACGTTTGGTCATTTTTATGACCTTACAATGCTCATGTTTTGTCTTCTGTAGTCACACACGATTATAAAACAGTCTTGTTTTTGTCTTTAGCCATCACGGTCACAGAGTGGCCTTGGCTGATGCTGATGGTCTGTAAAATATTTCTTTTCAACAGAAGAACACTGAGACTCAACTGCAAGTACCATTAAGCTTCTAGCAACATCAAGGCCGAGCTGATAACACCAGGCTCCCAGGGGCTGCTCTTAATCTTTCTCAATCTTTACCATGAAATAAAATCCAGATACAAATACCTACACATAACAAAGGCATAGCTTAATGAATTTTTATGAGATAAATACCCTGGTAACCACCATGCAGGTCCAGAAATGGAGCTCTGTCAACCATCACAGTAGTCCACCAGGTGTCCTGTCTCAGTCACAGCCCCAAATGCAGCCACTACACTGATGTCCACAGTCATCACCTCCTTGTGTTTCTTTATAATTGTGTCACACGGTCTCTCTCCCCCAGACATTGGGGTTTGGTCTGGCCTATTTTTAAAAACTTGATATGTCATTTGAATCTTCTTTGAATCCATAGGTTTCCCCCTATCTCTTTCTTTTCTTATAATTTGTCTGTTAAAAAAACCAAGGCCATTTGACCTGAAAAATTCTTAACATCTGGATTTTGCTATTTTCTATTCATGGGCAGTTCAACCCTGACCTTTGTCCTCTTTCTTTCCTCCCACTGACATCTGGATCCAGAAGTCTAAATGGACTCAAGTTCAATCACTTTGGCAAGTCTGTAGGTGGTGTTGTGTTCTTTCCTCAGGAGGCGTATTACGTCTCATTGCTCCTTGAGCTATTTTTGTAAGAAAAAATGTATGCTGTCTGTTTTCAGGTGTGATATGCTGACTTAAACAGCATATCCTCAACCCCTGAGGAGACCAGCTGCGATTAGGTAATCCTGCCCAGAGGAAACCTAGAAAACATCATTGAGGAAGGCTTCTTGGAGCACAAAGGAGCACTTGTGATTGTGCTAAATGTCTCCTTTCCTTGTGAAAATTTTCCTTTTCCACTAGTTTTGTGTGTGGTGTGGAAATGCTTGTCATCCAGAAAAACTTTAAATAGAACATCGCGACATCCGGCACAGATCACGCTTCTTTGTGATATGATGAAAAATGCATGGGCTGTTATAATGGAAGACATGTGCACTGAAACTATTATCATTAGACCACGGGTTTCTGTGCTTGCAGCCCACGGTGCACAAAATACCCAACAGTCACTTCTTCATGGATTCAATGAAATAAGCAGGGAAAATACAGCTCAAGGTAACGAAGGAATGCTGCCACCATTGACGATGGTGTCAATTCCTCCATAGTCAATAGAGCTTCATGTCATCTATTCCAAAAGTTAAAGAGATCAACTAACAAAGAGGTCATTAATGTCTTACTCATGTGAGCAAATACCATGACCCTTTACCAATCTTCAATGTCATATTCCCTATTTCAGTCAGAGTCCCATCTGGGAAACAGAATCCATACCAGTTATTTTAACTCAGTGAATTTAATGTAGAGAATTGGTTAAGAAGGACTGAAAACAAGTGAAGAGGACTCTGAGTTATCTCAGAGGTCGTAACTGTGGGAAGAAGCCACTACCCCCAGGGTTTAGTGGAAACAAGGGAAAGAGGTTGGGGTCATGTGAACCTAGAAGATTGCAGGAGGGTCTTCATGGGGCTGCCACCCAGAGCTCTGAGTGAGGAAACCTCCTGATGGTTCTGATATGGTTGAGTCGGTGAGATGAGGCTGGTTTCAATGATGTAGGGGAAAAAGCAGAAATCGAAACCAACTGCTGGGGAGAGCCATTCCTGGGGAGACACTAACAGGCGCCACAATGAAAAAGAAGGAACACACCTTTCTCTCCCCTCCAGTCTTGCTGTGTCCCTCTAGTGTCCCTTCATGGCAGAGCCTAACAAGGAGCAACTGGCAAAGCAAAAATGTAGAAGAGTGATTTGGGGGCTGAGAGACAAGAGCTTAATTAGTGGCACACTTCCTTTTGTTCTTCTGGACAGACCCCTGTGATTTCCTTTGTTTTCAGTGGAAACTATCAATTTAATCTTTTGAAGCTTATTTATAAATACCAAGTCATTCTTAAATAATGAGGGAGGGTGTGATGGGTATCCTCAGTATGCTCAGCTCTAAAAAGCAGCCCATCATTTTGAGTGCTAAGGAACCAGAGCAAGCCCCTGCCAGTGAGCGTTTTCCTCTTCCCTTGCAGTAAAGTTCTTAGAAATGCCAATGTCTCAGTTTAAATTCTTGAGCCTGCGGTCTGTTTTCCATACCATCATGAATTACTTCCCAAGACATGTTATGTCCAGCCTCAGGTTTCTAATGGTTAGGAGCCCTGGGCATGTGGTTACTGGGGCCTTTAACTTTCTCCAAAGGGATGAGTCCCGGGGTCTATCCCTTCCCTTTCTGTGCTGTTACCACCACAAGGCTGAAATGAGGCTTCTGCTTCATACCACGAGTTTGGATCCAAACTTGGCAGAATCTTTCCAAATGTGGGGTGATGAAAGAATCCTGGGCATGCTGGGGGGTTGTACATGATCTAAGAGCTCCTCATTATTGAGTAGTTTCTAGTGAAATTCTTTTCGGAAAAGTTAACATGTACAGATATACACGGTACTGCCTAGGACAAAGGAGACACTCAATGACAGCTGATTCATTAATTTATTGACTAACTTAGTAAGTATTTATTGAACACCTATTATGTGCCAGGCACTATTTTAAATCCTGGTGATACCACAGTGACAAAACAGATGATATCCTGCACTTACGGGGTTTGTTTTTAGTGGAGGAAGCCTATAATAAACAAATAACTATGTAATATGATATCAGGACATGGTAGGTACTACACAGAAAAATAAAGCAGAGGAAGGGGTAGCAAGTGACATCAGAGGTTATTCTAGAGAGGGAACATCTGAGCAGAGACCTGATGGAGATGGCAATGTCAAGAGACAATTCCCCGTGGGTCTTTTGCATTTCTGTCCATCTTTTGGGCAAAGGCATTGACAACTTTTGCTCCAGATTATCTTTCCAGTGATGTTTGCCTAGCAATTAGCCTTGGGAGATAGAGATAGAGTCTCTCTCTCCAAGGCAGAAGGCAGATTCATTTTCTGATCAGGATAATAAAGATAAGTTGGCTGGGTGCAGTGGCTCATGCCTGTAATCCCAGCACTTTGGAAGGCTGAGGAAGGAGGATCACTCAAGGTCAGAAGTTGGAGACCAGCCTGGGCACCATAACAAGACCCCGTCTCTACAGATAATAGAAAAATTAGCTGGGCGTGGTAGCACACACCTGTAGTCCCAGCTACTCAGGAGGCTGAGGCAGGAGGATTGCTTGAGCCCAGGAGTCGGGGAGGCTGCTGTGAGCTGTGATCCTATCTCTGCACTCCAGCCTGAGTGACAGAGTGAGATCCTGTCTCAAAAAAAAGATAAAAAGATAATGTCTCCCTCCAAGGCAAAGATTGGGCAGGTTTGCTTGCAATTGGGGTTTTCCTAAGCTCAGGGTTCCTGAGTTCCTCTACATGCACTGCATCCAGCTGGGCCCACCTTTGCATCGCCCCAGGAGGCTCAGGGCTGCAAGAGAAACTGATGCACACAGGAAGCTCATGCTGCCTGCCGTACTGTAACAGAGCCCACTGTCTCTGACCCAGGAGTTTTCGTATTCTGCCCACCTCTAGGAAACTGGCAGGCCATCTTGTTGGCTTGCAATAGGGTGACAATTCAGACCATTCACAGTTTTGACAGTTGGCTTAATCTCAAAGACACTGAAGGAGGTCTTTGTTTATCAGGAACACCAACAAAACCACATTTCAGCAAGCGCTCAACATTGCCATCTTGATGAGATTAAAATTAAGAGTGTTTTGAAACCTAGCACAACTAAGAAAAAGAAAAATTCTTGCAGCTATTGCTAAACATTTCAGGTCACTAAGAAAAGACAAGCTTTAAGCACCACCTAAACATCTGGTGGATTGAGTTGAGGACATGCCAAGAGATTCCACAGAAGGCCTAAAACTGCTTATCTTATCTAACACTTTCCTTTGCTATGAAATGGGTTCCGGCACATATTCACGAGCTATTAGTTGAGCCATTCTAAGTGATTTTTAAGTCTCTTATTTTTATGTGCTGTACGATTATGCACAAGAATAGGAAAAAGGTTTGGCAGCCAAGCCCCTTGACAAACCACTTCAGGGCAAGGAAGAGTAAAACAGCTTTTACAGATCATATTTAATCTCCAAGCGACAGTGACAACAGTTTTTAACAACAGGGTGGGAGCAATATAGTGGGGTTTGGCCCTCAGGGTTTCCCCAAGCCTTTCCAAATTCATGTTAGTTTGGCTGTATGAAGTTACAAAGCTCCAAACGGGAATAGGAAAATTCAGACAACTGTGCATACCAGGCACCTTATGACTCTTTCTGGGAACAACATGCTATCTTTCCAGGAATGCCCATCGTTTTCCAACAACTTTTAACTTAAAATCGAGCTCTACATGGAGAAGGGCTAGAGTAAGCGGATAATTATATGGTCAACTCTGAATTCAAGAAGACTCAAAGAGAACCAAATCAGTTTGCAACTGCTAGAACAAATTTTATTTTCCATTCATCTTATGGGTCCAACGAGCTGATAATGACAATTATGATAGTACCAGGTGTCTTGGTCCATTTTGTGCTACTATAACAGAATACCTGAGATTGGGGAATTTATGAAGAATAGAATTTATTTCTCACAGTTCTGGAGGCTGGGAATTCCAAGATCAAGGCACCAGCATCTGGTGAGGGCATCCTGACTGCACCCTCACATGGAGGAAGGTGGAAGGACAAGATAGAAGACAAACACTGTGTCCTCATGTGGCAGAAGTGTGGAAGAGAGCAAACTCACTGCCATAAGCCCTTTTCACACTGGCATTAATGCATTTATGAAATTGAGGCCCTCACAACCTAAACACTTCCTATTAGGCCCCACCTTTCAACACTGTTGCATTGGGGATTAAGTTTCCAATACCTGAATTCTGGGGACACATTCCATTCATAGCATCAGGGTACTAGAAATCCAATACATACTACATTAACTGGTGTAGAATACAAGGCTCCAAACCCCACTGCTCACAAAAAATCCCAAATCACCCTACATTCACTATATCCATTTTACTAATTAAAGGGGGTGATCAAAAGACAAATGATGTAGCTAAAAGGCTTGGCTGAGCAGGAATAATGTTACTGAGCCCTAGAAGAGCGTTCTCATCATGCTACTGATAGGGAAATATGGATTCTTAACAGCTTTATTGAGGTATAATTTCATACTATGAAGTTTTCCCATTTTAAATGTACAATGCAGTGATTTTGAATAAAGTTACTGAGTTGCGCCACTATTTCCACAATCTAGTTTAAGAACATCTCCATCACCCCAAAAAGATACACAGTACCCATCTGTGGTCACCCTCATTCCCACCCCCAGCCACAGCCCTAGGCAACCACTGATATATTTTCTCTCTATATAGATTTGCCTTTTCTGCACATTTCACATAAATGGAATCATCCAATATGTGGTCTTTATAACCGGCTTCTTTCGCCAAACATAGTGTTTTTAAGATTTATCCATGGCAATGTGACATTGTGCTGCAAAGAATTTTACATGCAACCGCTAGGATTGTTAATGAAATCAACAGTGAGGTCTAAGGAAAGCAGCTGCCTCTGGCAGTTACCACCCCTCTGGGTCTGCAGACCCACATAAGCTAGTGGACCTGAGACTGCTGGTGGCCAGCAGCTGCCGAAAGTTAGGAAGAAGAACTGGATGCTGGTGATGGAGAGGAAGGATAAACTGGAAGCTGCTGGGCACCTCCACGTCTGCCCATCACTTTGTATGGCCTCAAAGACCTTCCAAGGGTTAGGACTGCTGCCTTGCTTATGCCCCACGAGTCTCACACAAGTTCCTCTTTGGACCAACTCTAACTAGAACCATACAGGGAAGTGTCTTCTGGAAAAATGGAACTCCCAGCCTAACGATGTTGACAAGAGAACAACCTGGAATAACGAGGAAATGGCAACAGGTAGTTGACAAAAGAGAAAAAATGAAATAACCCCAGTGGCAAGTAGACTGTGGATTTTTTGATCATCTGGCTCAGAAAAGCAAGCTGAGACTACAGCAGAGATGCACAACTGCTCTTTGGTTCACGTTGACCTGGATTTAAAGTGTAAACTTTCTGGTCTGGAAAAAAATACGTATATGATTATTAAGGCAGTTCTCTAAAGGCCATCAGTTAATCAAGTCAAATGTGACTCTCTGAGGTGCTGCTAGTTTCAACTAATGCTAGACCTAGAGCAGGGGTTGGCAAACTATGACCCACAGGCCAAATCTGGCCTGCTTCCTGTTTGGTAAATAAAGTTTTATTGATACATAGCCTCACTCACTCATTAGCATATTATTAATATCTATGGCTGCTTTCACACTACAATGGCAAAGTTGAGTCATTGCAGCAAAACTGTCTGGCTTATTTGCTAGCGCCTGCCCAGGAGTACACCATGAACAATAAAGGTAGCCACATAAGGATTGAAGGCAGCTGGAATCCAATGTGCCAAATCCAAGGAAAGTGCAGGAGGACAGGGCAGGCAGGACAGCTAACAAGGGCAGACAATAATGGTGTCTTAGTTGGTGTAGGCTAGCTGCTGTAAAAAATAGACTCAAAAATGTACAATGGGCCAGGCACAGTAGCTCATGCCTGTAATCTCAGCACTTTGGCAGGCCAAAGCAGGCGGATCACTTGAGACCAGAAGTTCAAGGCTGCGATGAGCTATGATCAAGCCACTACACTCCAGCCTGGGCCACAAAACAAGACCCTGTCTCTAAAAAATAAATAAATAAATAAATAAAAATTATAATGTTTCAAGTACACCAAAAATGCTCATCTTCTTCCTACAATAGTCCAGAATGGGTAAGCAGCTACATGGCCTGTGCTATTTTCAATATGTAGCTTCCAAGGCCTCCCCAGAGGTCGTCTCCATTCAAGCCAACTGGAAGAACATGGAGAAACATACACAGGAACTGTTATGGGCCAAACCTGGAAGCAATGTTTATCACTTCTGCTCCCATTCCCATAGCTCGAACTTACCCTGACGGCCACACCTAATTGCAAGGAAAGCTGGAAAATGTATCCATGTGCCCAAATTTAAAGTTTCACTATGTGCCCAGAGAGAAGGGGGAAAATGTAAACTCTGGAGTTTAGCTAGCATTCCCTGCCACAAAGAGCTCCCACATATTATGCTTGCTATGCACTTTATAATTATTCACTCACGTATGCTCCCTGCAAAGACCCCCCAAGGCAGGTGCTGTCAGTATCTCCATTTTTATGTATGAGGCAACTACGCAACTGGTTGGGGTTGGAAACCTGGCAGGTGAGCACCAAGGGTCACACTCTTGACAGTTGTCCTGTGTGGTCTTCCTGCACAGTTAAAAAGGCAAGATAGAGGCAGAGGACAGAAGCCACCAAGCTGGACCAGCAGAGACTCAAGGCCATAGGGGCAATTCTTGGGATGTATGGAGGATCAGGAAGAGAACAAGATCTTCCAGAAATTTGCCATTTTTTGTTTGGGGTGATTTCAAAAGCCAGGGCAAGTGAGGGAGAAGGGGAAGGGCTGGCTGAGCTGAGGCCAAGGGCTAACACTTGGCTTTCTCTCAGGGAAAGAGAGACTGGGTCAGAGCTGAGATTCTGCATTCCTAACAAGCTCCCAGGAGGTCTAACGTTGCTAGTCCGTGCACGACCCTTTGAGTAGCAAGGGAACTCATTATTAATAAGAGCAAAATAGATTTAAAATGGCAGCTTATGGCTTCCAAGGCAGCCTTACTACAGGGAGACCCTCCAGGGCTCAAATGGGGCATAGCTTTAGATGGGATAGGATTCTTGGGTGGGAGGTTCTAGAATCAGCCTCCCAGCAAAGTATGGCCAGCAACCCAGTGGCCAGAAAATCTCTATGCCCGACACAGTGTCCCCACAACAAAGACCTTAAACCAGCTGGCAAGGCTTGCTCTGATGATTTCTGGACATGGGGATGAAGGGAGACATCCAAGAGAACATGGAGGGACATGTATTCCATACATACATGTTCACACACGCACAGTAGACATTTGTTGAACTAACTTTATTGAGCAGTTACTATGTGCCAAGCACTATTTCTTAAAGCTATTAATATATATACACTCTATAAGGATACATCAAATAGTTAACAGTGATTGTCTCTGGGTCATGGGATTTGAGGCAAAAAGATTCTTTTGATTTTCTATGTTAGACAGTTCTGTGTCAGACAGTTCTGAGTCATTATAATAAGCATACTTTACATACTGAGGGAGGAATATACCACCTGGCCTGCTCCGAATACACTAAGCTTCTCCTACTTCTATCCCTTTGAACAAATACTTCTGCCCAGAATTCCCTTGCCCACCTGACAAATTCTTTCTCTGCTTCCAGGTCCAGCTCCCATGCTGCCTCCTCCAGGAAGCCCCCTTGGTGAAACGCAAGGCCGAATCCAGGCTCCACAATCACAGTGTCCCATCCACTCTATTGTGACTGTCTTACCACAATCTGTTGTCATATTTGGGTCTTTTCTGGTATTTTTTCCACTGGATGGTGAGAACTTGAAGACAGAGGTCTTGTTTCATTCTTTCCTGCATCTCAAGCTCCCAGCTTAGGGCCTGGTGTACAGCAACCACTTAATCCATGTTTTTAATGAGTGACTGTGTTGATGCATACACACTGTCATGCACTGTGGGTCTAGTTTTCGGCTGCTACCATCTGATTTTGGGGTTTAAGGGCCATGCTGTGATCCAGCCCAGGGCTGCAAAATGTGGTCATGATGGTTTACTACAGCTTGTGTTCTGGGCCAAGTTGCTAATTGGGCATAAGACCACCAGAGTTGCCATTTGCAGAGCATTAAAGCGACTTAGTGAGCAAACTCAAATTTCGGGCCCTGCATTTGATTTTCAGCAGTCACGTAGCTGTGGCTGGAGTTAAACTCGAAGTAGCTGCCGTCAACCTCACAATTTGTTCAGAATCTTGCCTTGCGAGTGACCTACATTCCCCATCTGTAAGTAATTTGCATTCACCTGGAGTTCTGTTTGGAGAGGGTAGCGGAGTCGTGTTAAGGCAGACTGCCCCAGCTCTCGCCGCTGGAGAGATGCCTCAGCAAATCCTCCCCAGGGGACTAGCCCTCGTCCTCTCGGAGCTAAACTGTGGGGTAGAGTGCTGGCTCTCTGTGCAAGAAGCAGGCCAGGAAGAAAGAAAACAATCTGTTTGCAGAGGAGGAACCTATAGCAAAAATGGCAGAGATAGACAAGCTGAAGCATAGACACACTTATTTTGAGTGATACAAATCTGCAGGGACCACAGCCTTAGACATATAGGAAGCAGCTAAGAAACACTTACCCAGCAGGCCTAGCATTTTACATGTCTGCGAGCCAAATCGTACTCTATGATCCTCATTAAATTGTCTTCTAAGACCACACTGTCCAACACAGTAGCTACTACCCTCATGTGGTGATTTACATTTAAATTAATTAAAATGAAATAAAGTTAAATATTTGGCTCCTCTGTTGCACTAGCCACATTTCGAGTGCTCGATAGCCACATGTGGCTAGTGGCTACCATACTGGATAGTGCACATAAAGAACATTGTAGAATGTTCTATCGTATAGCACTGGTCTAAGCATGAGTGGTGTTTTGTGCTCTCTCCTCATCACTGGATGTGCCCCTAGAGCCTTCTTTCTGATCATTTTCCCAAACCTCTGAGGGGGCCTTGCCTACGAAGACTGGTTCTCTGAATGGAAGGGAAGGGAACTGGAAAGAACCAAGCAGGCAAACCCTGTTGTGTGAGTGCATCACTTTCAAGTTCTGTTATTTCCAGCAGAACAGACCCTCCCACCCGCTGCCTTCGCCACGGGCTCGCAGGGTCTCACGGCCCTGACCAGTCTCACTCACGCTGTTTCCACCAGGATGCATGACATACAAATGAAAGCAGGATTTCCAGAGTGAAGGAAATACTTCTGGGATGGGGTTTTAACAGCCTTCCCAGATGTGAGGCTTACACCATTCCTCTGAATCTCAGATGGTATGGTTTCCAGCATTTTGAAGGCAGCTTTAAATACCTCTGGATATTTTATAGGCTGAGGAAATTGAGGCTTCATTTTATAGCATATTATAAAGGATCTCCCCAGAGAGGAGTCGAAAATAAGTCCAGATTCAAAGCAGATTTTCCTAGAGTGGCCATTCTCTCATTTTTAAAGAAAGTGTGTGCACCATCGCTGTAGTCAGAGCACAGTCAGGAGTGAGGAGAAGGAATAGAACAATTGATAAAGAGGAAGGGCTCCTTTTTAACGTCATTTTTCTTAAAACACAGTTTATACAACATATACATGTGCGTGTGTATGTGTGTGTGTGCATACAAAACTTGTAAGCTTTTTGTTTGTTTCTGGGCTCCCTACCAAGAAGGCACTAGAGACGATGATGAATCAGACTTCAGCTAGAGCCCTGGAAATCTACAAAGAATGGTCCATTTGGATGCGGCTGAGCAGACATATCTGAGTTATTCCAGATTTAAAAGGCATTAAGGTGCCCCACTTCCCCAAGTGATCCTCTTTTGGGAAGCCCTAGATGAAAAGCACTTGGAAAAACCACTAACTGAAGTAAACACATATCGGACCACACTCCCCCCACCAACAGTCAGCCATATTCTTTTTAAAGTACCAAGTATTTCATCAGTACATCCAGAAAACAGTAGTGTCCATCTGTCATCTTTTGTTTGTTTATACCAGGCTATCTTCCAAGAATGGATCTAAGACAAATATAAAACATTGCATATTTTTAAAAGTCATCAATTGCTATAAATTTATCAATCATTACAAATATATCAATTGCTACATGTGTGCTTTTTATGCATTGTATCAAATGTATTGATTGCTACAAGTGTACTTTTTTTTTTTTTGAGATAGGGTATCACTCTGTTGCCCAGGCTAAGGTGCAGTGGCCCAATCATAGCTCACTGTGGCTTTGAACTCCTGGGCTTGAGAGATCTTCATGCCTCAACATCTGGAGTAGCTACGACTACAGGCTCACCCCACTATGCACAGCTAATTTTTTAAAAAAATTTTTTGTAGAGATGGGGTCTCACTGTGTTGCCCAGGCTGGTCTCAAACTGCTGGCCTCAAGCAAGCCTCCCTCCTCAGCCTCCCAAAGTGCTAGGATTATAACTGTGAGCCATCACTGGCCCAAATGTACTTTTAAATGTATTGTTTGGAACAATGTTTTTTAAAAGAGATAAGATTACATTAAAAAGTAACTGAAGAAATTAGGCAAAGGAAAATAGAAGAAAAACAAGAAGCAGCCATGAATGAACTGCTCAACATGCATACTGTGGCCACAATTGTGGTTCTGAGCTCTCAAGCAACCAATGCAAAGAGAGAAACACATGATTCAAATGATTTAGTGTCCATAAAGCACAAACTAATTTTTAGGGAGAAGTTCTGTTCTCTCCTAGTCCTGGCAAAGAGAACAGGGTAAAAGTGGTGGACAAGGACCTCATCAATGATCCCAAGTTTGATATGTTTGTTCATCTAGTAAGGCCAATGAAAATGTACAACTCTGAAAGTTTCAAAAAGCAATTCTTAGACAAAGGGCTGGGGGATCAATATATTTTTGCCAGTTAAACAGCTTTCTGATAGATTGTTTAGTCCAGAGGTAAATTGCAGAGCTGTGATTCTTGGTATAGGCAGGGAAATGAGGGGCTATTTGAATCAACTAGAGAGCTTTATCAAACTACATAAGCACCACTCCCTCCCCAGTGCCAGCCTCCCCTGAGAGTTGATAGCAGTCCAGGATGTTTGTCCCCAAACGTATTAACAATGAGCCTGCAGTGAATTCCTCACGTGTGTTAGGGTGGGGACCTCATGGAGAATAGAGCCTTTGGTGAGACACTAACCAGGTGCAGGCATAAGAGCCACCAAGGGAGCATTCTCCAAGTTCACCTGTCCAGACTCCACCCTAGACCTAAGAATCAATGTCTCTTCAATGGGGGCCTAGCACATGTATTCTTAACTCCGTTACCAGATGGTTCTGATGCAAAACTCCTTTGAGAAGCACTAACCTAGAGCAATGGATGGACCATGTACCATTGGACAAGCTTCCCTAAAATTTTCTTTTTCTTTTTGAGACAGACTCTCACTTTGTTGCCCGGGCTAGAGTGAGTGCCGTGGCGTCATCCTAGCTCACAGCAACCTCAAACTCCTGGGCTTAAGCGATCCTACTGCCTCAGCCTCCCAAGTAGCTGGGACTACAGGCATGTGCCACCAAGCCCGGCTAATTTTTTCTATATATTTTTAACTG
>CAUYSK010106073.1:0-29532 GCA_963575035.1 Avahi laniger
CAGCTACTCGGGAGGCTGAGGCAGGAGGATCGCTTGAGCCCAGGAGTTTGAGGTTGCTGTGAGCTAGGCTGATGCCACGGCACTCACTCTAGCCAGGGCAACAAATAAGACTCTGTCTCAAAAAAAAATAAAAATAAAAAAAAAAAAAGTGGAAATAAGCTGGATATGGTGGCTCGCACCTGAAGTCCCAACTCCTTGGGAGACTGAGGCAGGAAGATCGCTTGAGACCACGCTGGACGACAGATCAGACTCCCATCTGGAAAAAAAAAGTGCATTTCTTTAAAAAAAAAAAAAAAGTAGAAATAAATAGTGTAATGAGCAAATGAAAACCAAGGTAGGAAGAAAGGACAGAGTAAGAAAACATGCAATGGAAAATGATTATGATTTCCAAATCTATTATGATTTCCTTTTCCTAGTGATTCTGAGGGTTAAGTGGCATTATATCTCAATAGAGAGATCTTTTGCTTTTCTTTTGGCCTATTAACTTTGTGTTGCTCATGAGGTAAATATTCTGCCTTACATCTTTGCTTATGTACATTTCTCTTTTCTTTCCTTTTTTTTTTTTGGATTATTTCCAGAGGAAGTAAGATAAGAAATCTTGAAGAGATATATCCACTCCCATGTTTATTGCAGCATTATTGACAATAGCCAAGATACGGAAACAACCTAAATGTCCATGGAGAGATGAATGGATAAATAAGATATGGAATATTTACACAATGGAATATTATTTAGCCTGAAAAAGGCAGCAGATCCTACCATTTGGGACAATAGATGAATGCATAGGACATTATGTTAAGTTAAATAAACCAGATGCAGAAAGACAAATACTGTATGAGCTCGCCTACATGTAGAAACTAAAATAATCAAACTCACAAAAGCAGACAGTAGAATAGTGGTTGCCATAGGCTAGGGGCACAGTAAGACCGGGACATGTTGGTCAAGGGATACAAAGTTTCAGTTATGCAAGAAGAATAGGTTCTTTGTCCAGCGTGGTGGCTCACGCCTGTAATCCCAGCACTCTGGGAGGCTGAGGAGGGAGGATCACTTGAGTTCAGGAGTTCAAGACCAGCCTGAGCAAGAGTGAAACCCTGTCTCTACTAAAAATATAAAGAAGTTAGCTAGACAACTAAAAATATATAGAAAAAATTAGCTGGGCATGGTGGTACATGCTTGTAGTCCCAGATACTTGGGAGGCTGAGGCAGGAGGATCGCTTCAGCCCAGGAGTTTGAGGTTGCTGTGAGCTAGGCTGACGCCACAGCACTCTAGCCTGGGCAACAGAGTGAGACTCTGTCTCAAAAAAGAGAGAGAGAGAGAGAGAGAAAATAAGAGGCATGATTATGGATGCATGTTGATCCTTTGCATGAGGATGTGGCGGCCATGCTTCTCAGACTCAAGAGTTTGGATTCTATTTGTCAATGGAAAAGAAGCCAAACTCTTTAAAATAATTTTAAAGAGATTTATTCTGAGCCAAATTTGAGGACCATGACCCGGAGCCACACCCAAGAAGCCTTGAGCAAGTGTACTGGCTGACGTTGGGTTACAGTTTGGTTCTATACATTTCAGGGAGACAGGGGTTACAGGTAAAATCATAAATCAACATGTGGGAGGCATACACTGGTTTGGCCCAAAAAGGTGAGCCATCTTGGGGGGGGTGGTTACAAGTTATAGGTGGGTTTAAAGATTCTTTGACTTGTAATTGGTTAAAGACATGAAGCTTTATCTAAAGGCTTAGAATGTTTTAAGATAAGGAGGTCTGTTAATCAGAGACAAGACACTGACATAGATTTGTTGTGTAAACTGAGGACCTGCAGGTGTGTCTTGCAAACACTTAGGCCTGTTAATGGGTTACAAAGGATGTCCCCAAGAAGGGAGGGGGGCATGATGAGGCATGTCTGAGTCCTTCCTCCTGGGAGGCAATTTGATTTTAGAATATCCTCTTGGCCAAGAGGGGGTCCATTCAGTCAGCTGGTGGGGAGGAGCCTTAAGATTTTATTTTAGTTCACAGATTCTTTTAGCAGTGAGAAGAATTAACGGTTTTTCAATAGGCAATAATATGAAGAAAGAGTTTGGTAGTTCTAGAATAAAGACTATACTTGGGGCAAAGTATAGGATGGTTTAGGCTGGATTAACAAATGGAGTACTGGCCAGTACGGTGGCTCACGCCTGTAATCCCAGCTCTCTGGGAAGCCAAGGCAGGAGGATTGCTTGAGCTCAGGAGTTCAAGACCAGCCTGAGCAAGAGCGAGACCCAGTCTCTACTAAAAATAGAAAAAGTTAGCGGGGCAGCTAAAAATAGAAACAAAAAATTAGCAGGGGGTGGTAATGAGCGGGTATAGTCCCAGCTACTTGGGAGGCTGAGGCAGGAGGATCGCTTCAGCCCAGGAGTTTGAGGTTGCTGTGAGCTAGGCTGACGCCATGGCACTCTAGCCCGGGCAACAGAGCGAGACTCTGTCTCTAAATAAATAAATAAATAAATAAATGGAGTGTTGTTGTCAGAGATTGGGTCAGAAGATAATACAGATAAAAAATGATAAACAGTTAAGATAAGGTAAAGTCAAAGGTTATGGAAAGAGAGTCCTTAAACGTTGTAAAGGAAGAATTGCTGGGATTGATGAGCACGTAGGAAAGATAAGAGTATTCTTATGAAGTGGGAGAGAAGGGTAAATTTTCAGAATGAGGTGTGCATCTGTGGGTCATTTATATTTTTAGTTTTTCCTGTTAACATCAAGTGAGTTGGAATAGCTGTGTATATAGGAAGGTAGTGTGCAAAGAAAAGTTTAGACGCCTACTTTTTCAAAAAGAAAAGAACTTTTGCAAGTCAAAACATAGTTGGAATGCATATACCCTAGGGGTTTAATGCTTATGCATTTTAAGATTGGAATCTTGGCTTTACCAAATAAACTTTTAGAGGGTCTAGCAACCCATAGCTAGAGGGATAGTGTACATACTGATGAATTGATACTTTGCAATGTTCTGGAGTCTTCAAAAGACTTCAATGATTTTGTAAAGAAGAGCACAAGTGATTGGTGATTATCCTTCAGTTCAGTTCTCTGCCAATGGAATTTGAAGGAAACGGAAGTACAGGAATTCTTTGAACATTTCTTAATGTGCCCCCCTAGAGGTGCTTCAGGAAAAGGCAGACAGCTCCTGGCCAAAGAGGAAGCAGCTTTAAGAAAGCAAAGCCAAGACAAATAACTGGTAGTACTGCTAAGAGACTGAGCAACATTGTTTAAGACAGGCTGGTCTTCCTGTTCTGTGGAATTTGCAAACATATTTTGTATTTAACTGGAAAATATTTGGGCAGTTTGGGATCTTGGTTTCAAGCCTATTTCCATGCAGAACCCATCTACTTTAATTACGAAATTCAAATACTCCTAGAAGCATCCTAATCCCCACGGCCAATGCCTCCAAAACGATACAATTTATCCTTCTCTAATGGAGAGAATAACAAATCCCTTTCTGCTGAAAGCAACGAAAGTCATCTCAAAACACTCTCTGTTAACTATTTTCCTTTATTTTTTTTTTATTTTTATTTTTTTTGAGACAGAGTCTCACTGTGTTGCCCGGGCTAGAGTGCCGTGGCGTCATCCTAGCTCACAGCAACCTCAGACTCCTGGACTCAAGCGATCCTCCTGCCTCGGCCTCCCGAGTAGCTGGGACTACAGGCATACGCCACCATGCCCGGCTAGTTTTTTCTATATATTTTTAGTTGTTTGATTAATTTCTTTCTATTTTTGGTAGAGAAGGGATCTCACTCTTGCTCAGGCTGGTCTCGAACTCCTGAGCTCAAACAATCGGCCCGCCTTGGCCTCCCAGAGTGCTAGGATTACAGGCGTGAGCCACGGCGCCTGGCCTCTTCCTTTATTTATAGGCAACAGAACCAATAAAATAAAATGGAGCTTTCTTAACTTCGCCAAGTAAGGCCAACTGATCCAGCATCTAAAATATACTGAAGACGTGCAAAGTCTTTGTATCTACTCGGACCCAGGTGGAAACTGTGGGTGAGCAAGTTTATGCTCACACTGTTGGATACATAGACTAATCTACAGCAAAATCAGCCTCTGTGTCCAGAGGGTACCCTGAAAAAATACAATGTTTCATGGCTGTTATTGTCGCAGGGGCGATTGCCTGGCTTGAATTCTTTACAGCCAGGGCTATGTTCTCTCTGTCAAAAGCAACAAAACCATTTCCTACTTGAAGAGAAGAAAACTAGAAAAACAAACAAGAGAAAAGAGAAGATTCGCAAAACGATTAAAAGGGAATAACTCTATTCAGAGAGTTACCTTCTTTTTTCAAGTCTGTAACTGAAACACCTTTGGTCTAGCTACTGCTTTAAGACTTTCTGGTGCAAAAATAGAGAGTAAGTATCTCAGAGTAATCTTTAAAAAAAAACCTTCTACCACCGGGATAAAAATGTTATTTTTAACATCAGAACATTTAGTTGGCCTTTTGCCTTCTCAAGTTTAAAGAAAGCCTAGTTTCCTAGGTGTGGGTCTTACATTATGTGGGAACTACAATGCTGGAACGTTCTAAAGAAACCACTTTGAAGAAATAGTCCTACGGTTTGTTAACGATGGAAACCGGCTATAACTGTCAGTTCGCTGCAGCACTAACCCCTCGACTGGGTCCTTGAATCCCGTTACTGAAATGCAGCCGCCATTAGCAGTTTACAAAACCACAAAGAACAGACAAGCGCTTCCTGTCTCTGCCCTTCCCTTCTGTTCTTTTATCTCTTTACCTTCTGCGTTTCATCCCCTGTTCCCTTCCCTGCTCTCCAGTTCCTAAATAATCTGCAACACAATCTTTTGAATCACCTTAGAGTTTTATTGGCTACAAGTTGGAATCCCATTTTTATTGGTGCTTTGCTGAACACCAAGTAGTTTCATTAAATTAAAACATATTTAACTGAAAACCTATTCTACTAGTGGAAGGAATTTGGGTGGGAGTGAAAGAGAAAAGGCAAACTACAGAGACTTTTATCTACTGAGCTATTGAAACAAATATTTCTATAAAAAATAAAAAAAAAAATCATGGCTGGGCATGGTGGCTCACGCCTATAATCCTAGCACTCTGGGAGGCCGAGGTGTGATGATTGCTTGAGCTCAGGAGTTCGAGACTAGCCTGAGCAAGAGCTGGACCCCCGTCTCTACTATAAATAGAAACAAATTAGCCAAAGAACTAAAAATAGAAAAAAAAAAAAATTAGCTGGGCACGGTGGTACGTGCCTATAGTCCCAGCTATCTGGGAGGCTGAGGCAGGAGGATCGCTTGAGCCCAGGCGTTTGAGGTTGCTTGTGAGCTAGGCTGACCCCACGGCACTGTAGCCCAGGCAACAAAGTGAGACTCTGTCTCAAAAAAAAAATAAATAAATAAATGAATAAATAAAATAAAAAATAAAGGCAATCAAGGTATCTGAGGCTAGCAAACAAACTTTCCCAGATAAATGTACCCTCACTTAATCCTGAAAGAATTCCTATAGATAGGCAGCCAACAACAACAACAAAAACAAAAACATAAAAAGTTATAAAAAGTTACAAAAGAAGGCTGGGTGCAGTGGCTCATTTCTATAATCCTAGGACTTTGGGAGATTAAGGAGGGAGGATCTCTTGAGGCCAGGAGTTCAAGACCAGCCTAAGCAGTAGCAAGACCTTGTCTCTACAAAAATAAAAAAATAAGCTTGGTGTTGGTGGCCCCAGCTACTTGGGAGGCTGAGGCAGGAGAATGGCTTGAGCCCAGGCATTCGAGGATGCAGTGACCTATCATGTCACTGGTGTACTCCAGCCTGAGCCACACAGCCAGACCCTGTCTCAAAAAAAAAAAAAAATCATAAAAGAGATCAACAAGTCTTAGATAACAGAAACAGAAACAAAAAGATAGCTCTAGGCAGATTGACAGAGCATTGTTGCCTTTCCCTGAGGGGTCTACGACTTCTATTGTCTTGCACTTTCCTTGCCTGTGGTGTACAATCCCTGAGTCTGGGGTGTAATGACATTGGAACCACCCATCTTGCAGCTGCCCAGCACTTGGGTTTTGTTCATGGGTAAGTCTCTACTAAATGTTTCTTTCTGAGAAATTGGATATGTCAGCCTCCAAACTTCCTCAGACTTTGGTGGGTTTACATAGATCAGCCTAGTGCAGAACACATGTATTCATAGAAAAAAATCATTCATGCATGTTTCTCGATCTAATATTAGTGAGGACCTAGAGAAGACTAAAATGCAGTTCTGGGAGAGGCAGTAAGTTTTAGCTTTGCTGACATCTCTGTTATAATATGATGCGTGCCAGTCGGAAATGAAAACGTTCTAAGACATTGTACAAGGAAAGAATCACAAGTTCAATGCTGAATCGTAAGTTCATTTAATGCTCATTACTTTTTTTTTTAATTTCAGCATATTATGGGGGTACAGATGTTTAGGTTACGTATGTTGCCCTTGTGCTCATTACATTTTAACTTTAGTTGCTCCTACGAATAAGCTCTTATCTCTACAAGCAATAAAATACTAGTCAGAAATAGATGGCGTGAGAGGTCAGTCTTGCATGGAACTCTGCTCTACTTTTACAGCATGACAGATTCAGGTGAGGGTGAATAGGCCCCTCAGTGACATAAGATAAACTCAGTTTTATTATTCCCTCCACAAATATTTATCTAGTATCTCTTGGGTTCAAGGCACTGAGCTAGGTAACCTATGGAAATATGTGTATACTGAGGCGGCCCTATGCGTTCAGACCCTAACGTCAGCGCCAGCTTTTTTGTCTCTCAAGTCAGTGTGCTTTATCGGTCACCAGCCACTGTAAATTCTTTTCCTTTAACAATGTTTCTTCCATGCCTCTTTAGTCACAGTTTAAATCATTGCTTTAGGCTGGGCGCGGTGGCTCACGCCTGTAATCCTACCACTCTGGGAGGCCGAGGCCTGAGGGTCACTTGAGGTCAAGAGTTCGAGACCAGCTTAAGCAAGAGCGAGAC
Organism: Avahi laniger; assembly: GCA_963575035.1. Lineage (NCBI taxonomy): Eukaryota > Metazoa > Chordata > Mammalia > Primates > Indriidae > Avahi > Avahi laniger. The sequence goes on from CAUYSK010106073.1 coordinate 6,967, forward strand.
CCCCGTCTCTACTAAAAAAAAAAAATAGAAAGAAATTAGCCGGACAACTAAAAATCTATATAGAAAAAATTAGCTGGGCATGGTGGCGCACGCCTGTAGTCCCAGCTACTTGGGAGGCCGAGGCAGGAGGATCGCTTGAGCCCAGGAATTTGAGGCTGCTGTGAGCTGGGCTGATGCCACAGCACTCTAGCCTGGGCAACAGAGCAAGACTCTGTCTCAAAAGAAAAAATCATTGCTTTAGTTCAGTCTTTATTTTTTTTCATTTACAGACTGATTTGTGCCTTCCCACATCTACCTGTCCATTTTATACGGGAACAGATGAATCGTTCTATTTTTTTTTTTTTCTTTTTTGAAATGGAATTTCGCTGTTTCACCTGGACTAGAGTGCCATGGCATCAGCCTGGCTCGCAGCAACTCAAACACCAGGGCTCAAGCGATCCTCCTGCCTCGGCCTCTCAGAATTCTAGGATTTACAGGCGTGAACCACCTCGCCTGGCCAGATGAACCTTTCTAAAGCACTACTTTGACAATGTCAACTTTCTGTACTACATTACACTCTCAATAGTTTCTTACTGTTAAGTCTAAAGCCTTGGTCTGACCCTCAAGGCCTTCACAGTTTTCTTTCACACTGCCATTAGTATGGAAGACCTCTGTCTTCCTTTTTCTGTGTGTTTCTCTCTCTTAATGCCAAATGGGGGATCTAACTCAAAGGAGATCTATGTTGCTTAACTTGTGTGTTGGGGGGTGGGTTTGGAAAACATCTGCAGAAGGGAGAAATGGGACCGTTGATTACTGGTTCACTCTTCCCCAACATTGATCCCCTTGCTAGTTTTCTGTTTTGTTTGTGCTGTTTCAAGCATATTCAAAGGGAAATGATATTTTCACATTTTGGGTCTCCATTTGTGCCATTCTAGCGGATGACGGGTTCAACTGACCATTCAAACTCTTTTCCAGTCTAACATTGGAGGGCGTATTGCAAAACTAGAAATGACCCCAAGGCCCATCAGTGGTAAATGGATCCTCATGACATCTTTCCATGAAAAATCAAAATAGTAAATGGGGCCTGGCACGGTGGCTCACACCTGTAATCCCAGCACTTTGGGAGGCCGAGACAGGAGGATAGCTTGAGGCCAAGAGTTTGAGATGAGCCTGGGCAACATAGTGAGGTCCCATCTCTACAAAGATTTAAGAATTTAAAAATATAAAAACTTTAAAATCAGCTAGGCTTGGTGGTGCGTGCCTATAGTCCTACCTACTCAGGAGGCTGAGGAGGGAGGATCACTTGAGCCCAGGAAATTGAGGTTACAGTCAGCTATTGGTCAGGCCACTGCACTCTAGCCTGGGTGACAGAGCGAGACCCTGCCTCTAAAAAGAAAATTTTAAAAAATAAATAGTAAATGGATAAATTGCAGAGTATTTTGCAATAGAGATTAAAATGACTAGTACGTGGATGCGAAATATGTGGATGAATTTCATAATACTGAAAAAAAGGGAGCCAGGCTTCAAAGAGTAACTGCTTTATTTATACAGTTTAAAAACAGACAAAAGTAACGTATAATGACAGATTCAGAATACTTGTTACCTTTGGAAGGAGTAATGACTAGGACAGAGTGTGATGGGCTCCTGGGGTATTGTTAATGCTCCCCTTTTGTTTTTCTTTTTTTTTTGAGACAGAGTCTCACTGTGTTGCCCTGGCTAGAGTGAGTGCCGTGGCGTCAGCCCAGCTCACAGCAACCTCAAACTCCTGGGCTCAAGCGATCCTCCTGCCTCAGCCTCCGGAGTAGCTGGGACTACAGGCATGCGCCACCACACCCGGCTAGTTTTTTCTATATAGATATTTTTAGTTGTCCAGATAATTTCTTTCTATTTTTAGTAGAGGCGGGGTCTCGCTCTTGCTCAGGCTGGTCTCGAACTCCTGACCTTGAGCAATCCACCCACCTCAGCCTCCCAGAGTGCTAGGATTACAGGTGTGAGGCCACCGTGCCCAGCCGGAAATTTTTTTATTTTTGAGACAGAATCTCACTCTGTTGCCCAGGCTGGAGTATAGTGGTATCATCACAGCTCACTGCAGCCTCAAACTCCTGGGCTCAAGCGATCCTCCTGCCTCAGCCTCCCAAGTAGCTGGGACTGCTGGCATGCACCACCATGCACCTGGCTAATTTTTTTTCTTGTAGAGACAGGGTCTTGCTATGTCGCCTAGGCTGGTCTCAAGCAATCCTGGTGCCTCGGCCTCCCTAAGCACTGGAATTTTCAGATGTGAGCCACCACACCTGGCCTGGTTTCATTTGAAATTTCAGGTGACCCGGAGAGCCCCTCAGTGTCAGGTTTCTACATTAAGGCATTCTTACATTTTCCGTGTGAACACAAAGGAAATCAACTGAATTGTGAACTTCCGTTCTGGAGATTTTTGTCATCTTCACGCTCACTGTGCAAGCCTAAGGTGTGCTCGAATCATGTGCCATTTTTTAATTCTTTTTACTGTGTATTTGTGCTTTTACCATTCACTTTCCTTTGTGGGTCAATCTTAACGTTCACCCCAAATTGTGGGTTAAAGAAATTGGTCCCAATATGATCCAGAAATAATTAAATTACTCAGCATTGCATATAGTATTTAGAAACATATGAACGTCTAACAGACTTCCTCCTAAAGTGCATCATACAAACATGTAGAATAGTTGACAAAAGTGAACTATCATGTAGATTCTTTGATACAGCATGGCCCAAAAGGTAAAAGCATAGTGTGCCTATTGTGTCTCTGCATCTCCCCCTGTCCCTAAGTATTAGAAAATGCCCCTGGTGAGTTCCCTGCAGCCCTTCCTCACCTCTTCCTACCTAATTGGGTGGCACCCTGAGCCTCCAGCAGGACCCCCCCACTGCCTGCGCATAGACATTGCTTTCCTGTGGAGGTCATTTGGGCTCCCTTGTCTTAAGAGGCTTTGACCGGAAGCAGCAGGTAAAGTTCACATGGCTACACATTCCCCATGGTGCCTGTTGGTTAATGCGTAGTTCTGAGTGATAGGTGCCTCCTTTCACATGGACATTTCATTGATGTGCAGGCACTTTTGTTTCCTGAGAAACCTATTTCGAGTACCATTGTTCATCATTTTTTTTTTATCTTATCATTGTTCCTCCACAAACCATTGAGTCCATCTGTAGAAAATCGGCAGTGGGTGGGGATCGGCTCCCTGTACCAAATGCCATGGAGTTTAGTTTTCTTCTGACACAAGGGTCATAGGATTGGGAACTTAGTCATTTGGGACATTGGGACTCATTCTTTACTATTCTTGGTGGATAATAATAAGAAACATAATAGGAATAATAGCAGGTAGCATTTATTGAGCACTTTGTGTGTGCCAATTCAGGGATCCATTCTAAATCCCTTACGTAGATCTCTTTTGATCCTCATAATAACCTTATATGGGCCTCCTGCTGTTAGGATTATTTTATATGTGATGAAACTAAGGGCCAGAGAGGTGAAGTAACCTTTGCAAGGTCACACAGTAGCGTATATCTATCTGTGCTTTAAGCCTCGGCTCTTCTGGTTTCTGTTGTTGGAAGGCTTGGAATGCCATGTCACCTCCTCAAAGGGCCAGACAGGGCTGTTGTGGGAAAGGTTTCTCTGTGGCCGAAGTCATTTTTGTGGATATTATCAGTGACAGTTCTGGACACAATTATTTCAGTTCAAAAAATAAATTCTCAGACTTAAAGCCTTAATCGAAGTCTCCCGTTCTTTTCCATTCCCCTCCCACGCCCTTCCAGCTGCCAAGCCCTGTTCGTTTAACCTCTGAAGTTTCTCTGCCGTTTTCCACTTTTCGCGTCCTTGCCTTCCCGACCGTAGAGCGAAAACTGGGCCCCTTACATAGCCTTCCACGCTCCAGTCTCACTGCCTGTCTCTCTTCCTCCAGCCTAGCTTTCCTTAAAATATCGGGGTGCCTCCTAAGGGATGGGCCCTCTTCTAGGAGTTTAGGAAAGACACAGGAGTGCTCATGGAGCTCACATCAGACCACCTGTTCTATCCTCTGTTTGCCCTACCCTTGAACTTTTGCAGCTCATGCTATTGTTTCCTTTGGTTTTAGATGCCAATCCTCCCCTCCCCCGCTTAACATCCTACGCATCCTTCAAGGCTTGGCTCAGGTACGACTCCTATGAAGCCTTTTCAACTTAACCCAGCCTGTGTGACTCACTTCTTTGTCTGGGCTCCCGTAAGTGTGTGTTTGTATTTCATTATAACCTTTGTTCCAGTCTGCTCTGTATTTTAGTGGGTTCTTTTCAGATTTGAAAGCCACAAATTCTTGCCTGAAGGTAAGAACCTATGTAACTTATTTTTGTGTGCCCCAGAGCATACTACATAAATAATAAGTGCTCCACGGAGGTTATTAAGCACAGTAATAACAGTCGCCGTTTTGTTGAGGACCTACTGTGCATCAGGACTGCTAGGTATTTTGCTTTTATCATACGTTTGCTTCTGGCAACTTGCTTATGAACGAGTTACAGGTACGACTATTAGCCCCGTTTTACAGATGAGAAAACTGAGGTCCAGAAAGATTATGTAACTTGCTTGGGGTCATAGCGGGTGAGTGGAAGGGCAGATATTTGTACATAGAGCTTCCTGTTTCTAAAATCCATATTCTTTTCACCATGATCCCTGAGAAATACATAATAGTGATTTGCTGTGGTCACTGGAAGTCCAGATGAAGAATCCACATTCCTTCAATAAATACTTCTGTGGCTTGGTTTCTTTATCTGTCCACATCCTGCAAACTTCCTCTTTTTACTTACCTCTTTTTACCCAGTCTGTATTTTTTGAGTATCATTAAAACTGTGCTACAAAGAACTGGAAAGGAGATTCCCAACTTGCAGATTTGGCCACTGGTCTTTCTTAAATGACCCTTGGCCACATTTTTATAACTCAGTAGCATCTATAACCAAGGAACATAATATCATATTTTGTGAATTATATTCAGCAAGGGTCTCCCTGTCGTATTGCTTGAGTTCTTTGGTCACGACTAACAGAGATTACCTCTGGCCGACATAAAGGAAATAATGTATGGGATAAATAGCCAGTGGCCCAGAATGGACAGAAGACACAAAGCAGGGTGATTCCCAGTTTATGGGCAGCCGGAACATCCTGACGACCTCATCACCGCCACAGCTGAAATCCGTGCTCCCCAAACATTTTTCTGTCCTCACGTCAATCTGCTAAGATGAGTCAGACAGGCCCAGTCTGGGTCACAAATCTAGCCCATAGCAGTGACAGGGCAGGGGACCTTGACCGAGAGTCCTACCCTGCATGCCACCATGGGCGATGGTGATTCCTCAAAAGGAAATGCAAGTGAGAATGGATTCTGAGGAGCCCCCCAAATTCAGCAAATGCCTGCCGTCCCCGAGCTCTACATGCATAATAAATAAAGTTGATGGGAGAGAGTTGCAGAGTTTTGCTCTCTAAGATCCTATCTTTTATAGCTTTAGATTTCCTTTCCGACCAGGATCTTCACTCTGTCATTGACGGTACGAGGAAGGCTTCCAGCTTTGCACCACAGCAAGTTTGATGAGCCTGCTTTTACCTCGCATGGCCCTACCTAGTATTTAAGCCATTGGGAAAGATAAAATAACCTACCAAGACCTGTAGCTTAGCTCACTACTGAAGAGCTTCCTCCAACTAGTCCTAATAAAACCCACGTTCTAAAAACCCATCATCAAATAATAAAAGAGAAATAGAGTAAATGCACAATTCATGAGATTAGTATAGATAGAGCAGGAAGACAATGTTTTTTTCCTAATAATCTTTACTTTTATATCCTACTTTATGGGGGTGCTGTTTAATTTCATGTTCATTTACTTTAATTACCTCTTGCACGTAGTTTGCGGGGAAGTTTGCCATTTTCCAACATCTAAAAGATGACTTACTTGAGTTTCGTTTCAGACTCTGTTAGAATTAATATATGATAAAACCCAATATGTATATTTCTCGTTTTTCACCTCAAAGGATTATTCATCATAATAGAATCAATTTTTCCAGGGAGATTTTATCAGACTTACAAGTCAAATTAGTTGAATGCATTTCTTCTGCTAATAAACAGAGAACCTTTACCCTGGAAGCATCTCTACACTGAATTCCAATAATTCAGTGTTTCCTTGCCTTTAAGAGCTCAACCAGCAAATGATGTATGAATAAAAACAAATTTATTAGCTTAAAAGGTGATGGTTAAGATGGGAGAATTTAGGGGCATAAAAGTGAGGAAAGATCATAAAATCAAAACATAAATATTGAATACATATGATGCCTGGATACTTTCTGGACAGCCCTCGTATATGTTAGATTTTTTAAAAAACTTGGGGATAAGCTTAACTCTCTCCCATCCCAAGAAAAGCATTTTTGGGGACAGATTTTTTTGGGTCTTCAGTTGCACTTACTTCTGTGTTGAATGTGTGGACAATGCAAAGGTAAGGAACTATAATATACTGTCCTAAATAAGTCCCGCGTTTCTCATTTAGAAGGTAATTGCAGTTGAGGTGGGACAAGACCGTGTTGGATGGTGGCTGATTTGATTGCTGCCTCTGTGTTGAGTTGCTTCACGATCTGTAGGTCCAAGGTTAATTGTGGGAAGATTTTGGCCATGAAACTATGGCAAGCCCTTACTCAAATGGAAAGAGAGTATAATTTCTTTCAAGTGCATTTATTAGGGGTAGGTGTGACCGCAGACTCACTGCTTGGCCATAAGTGGGCTCATTGGCTCTCGCTGTGAGATGGTTCTAAATCTTCCTTTTAAAAGCTGCGTTCCAGTTGCTGTGACCTTCTCATGCTGCTTGCTCCCAAGCGTAGCAGATGTGGAGCTACTGGGCGTTTTGTCTAGTTCATAACCGAGAAATACTTTCTTCTCTCTGTAAGATACGGCAGATTGGACCGTGTAGAAGAGATACGAATGTGCATTTGCTTTTACCCTGTAGATCAGATCTGCTGTAGTGAAAGATGCCAGTGAATAGAAAGCTTAGGGAGAAACTGTTGGAATTCAATGTCTAAATGACAAGAGTGAAAATTTTCAGGGCTAACAGTAAAGCCCTCTTCAGTGTGTAGCTGAAATTCGCCTTCTCTAGTATTTTTGCACAAGATTGAGAATAAAAATGGTTATGATTGATGAAGCATTCAGTGTATGTCTAACTGTAAGTCGGACTAGAGGGACTTTTAAATCACCCAAATGAAAGATTGCATTATCATGAACATTAATATGTAACAGTTAAATATGTCATTGCTTATCATAAGTCCTGGTGTTCACAGGGCTCTTTGAGGCTAGCCAACCAAAAAGGAAAAACTTTTTAGCAAATGCCAGTCCACAAAACCTCCGTGAATGAGGCCAGCCCAGTAATCATGACTCTTAATGGATTATTTATTTTTGTGTGCCCATCTCATCTGAGCACTGCAGTCACACCGTGGGGGGCTTAGAGATATCCCCTGAGATACTCTTATTGAGAAGAGAAATAGGGTTGAAACCAGGGGGAAAAATGTATTCCCGGTGAGAATAAGAAGTCAGGGAGGAGGAAAATACCAAAGAGTGACTTATTAAGGGCATGGAGGTTAGATTAGTTAAATGTTCAGAAAATTTTAAGTCTCTTATGGATTTGTTGCCATTTATGTGGTTGACAAATTATTAACTCTTCACCTCTAGAAAACCAACTCCGGAGGGTAGAAATTGGATCATTCTTCTTATGTTTATCTTTTGCACAGTAATGTGTTTTCTTCCAAATTATATAAGGAGTGCATATTTTTAGCAGAAAAATTTGAACTATAAATAAAACTATTTTTTAAATTAAAATTACCTCTGTTCTTGATACCCGGAGAAATTTAGTAAGCGGAAGGGGTATCCTTACTTGTATAATATATAAAAATGTATAAATGTTAATGCTGCATATATTTATGTAAGTATATTTTAAAATGAGTACATACTTTCTCTACCTTTTTTTCACTTGATATTTATTATGTGAGCATTTGTCTGTTGAAGCTTTCCTTGTCTTTTTATCGACCATAACACCAAGCCCAGTATCACTTTAGTGACATGAGCTCATTAACATTTTGAAGCATTAAAGTAGGTGCATCACATTAGAGTTAAATCTTTGACCTATTTATAGAGGAAAAAGAGAAGGGATAAACAAGAAATAAGCATTTGCAGAATACCTAGTGTATGCTGAATACCTTGTCAGGCACTTTACAGTAATATTATGATTTATTATCATTAGATACTGATGATGATGATAATTTGATAGCTAAAAACTATCAAGCACTTACTGTGTAACAAGTGAGAACTTAGACATGTATCATTTCATTTAATTCTTATCCCAACTCAATACAGTTAGATATTTCTATTATTTCCATATCATAGAGAGATACGAGGCTCAGAGAGGTCAAGCTAGTTACCCAAGAGCACACAGCCAGGCTGGCTAATGGTTCTTGAACCACCCTAAGCTACATGCCTAGCCCCCCACGTCAGTGTGTTTGCCGCATATTTCCGCTCTACAGCCTGCCTCCCAGTATTTCTAAGCCATTTTTTCTAACTTCTGCTTCCTTGTAATAATTTCTTTTAAAACTTTTTTTTTTTTATATCTTTTCATTTTTCCTTTGGTGTTAAAGCACTAGGGGATAGCAAGCACTTTGTGCATCAGACATGCCCCACTCGGCCAGGGCATGGAGATAGACAACCCTGAAGCGACACTTGTGTTTGTTGGGGTGCTGCTCACCTCTGTCTCTCAAGGAGCACGCGTGACCACCGCAGTGTTCGCACACCAGGGCACAGCTCAGATGACTGTGTTTGGCCTGTGCTCTGGCCTCAGACTCCTGCTGTCCTATGTTGGAACAAGAAATGTTTATCCCTCAGTTGACATCGACCCTGTTTTGCAGTTGGGGCCACACATGTAATCATTCTCCTACTGCGTGACCAAGCTTTTTGTCACACCCATTGGCCCAGGACATTGTGTTTCACTTCTCCATGCTCCTATTTCTTCCCTCCAAAAATTTGGATAATCATACTACCTGTCCAATAGGGTCGTTGGCAGACTGGGTGAGGTAGTGTCGGTAAAACACTTGAGTAAAATACTCAACAGAAGTTGGCACACGGTGAGTATGAGGTGTTTTTTTGTTTTGTTTTGTTTTGTTTGCAGGGATACTCTTAAGATAAAGAACTGTTTTCTTCTATGAAAAATCCTCAGGGAACTATCTTAGATACCTAAGATAAGGTAACTATCTTATCTTAGGAAAATTGGTTAATGACATTTTCATTAGTCTGGTTCCCTGAAGGAAATGATTTTTCTCTTGTTATTCGTGGTATTTAGGTTATATCAATTATTATGTGTTCACTGATCACTTCACTACTAGAAAACCCCACTAACAGGGGCTAAAACCATATAAGGATATTTATCATTTATTTGCCCAGAAGTCTGAAGATAGGCACTGCCAAGGTTGGTTTGGCCCATCTTTGTGATTCTTTTAATTTTCTCCTCTTTGACACAAGATGGCTGCTAAAGCACCAGGCATCACCTTCCTACATCATTGCATTTAAAAGCACAAAGTAGGGAAGGGGACAGGGCAGTGAGAGAAAGAGATCTTTTTGTATCACTTTACTCTTAATCAGGGAGGAAAATCTTTCCGGTCTTTTTTTGCTTATATCTTTGAGTCAGAACTAAGTTAGATTGCTGTCTCTAACAACAGAGAAAACTGGAAAGGGGGAACATCCCCTTTTTTCAGCTTGAGAAGTAGGAAGTGAGAGAAAAAAAGAGTTGGGCTTGGCCGTTGGTAGCCATTCAGCAGTGCAAATGCACCATATGGAGTAACCCTTCATGCTTGACCAGCTGAGGTCAACCTGAAATGTAGATTGGGCCTAACAAAGGAGATAGATATAAATATTAGTTTTATATGTATTTAAAATGACATTGCCAAAGCTAAAATTTCTTGGTATCAAGAAAGGGTGGGTAACTCAAACACACTGTTGATTTTCTTCATCATCACGTTTTATCCCATCCCAAGCTCTCTGTGTATCACTCGAGAAATATTTTGTAGATGGCCCAGCTTCCTGTTCAACGCCATACTTCTGGATGTTTCATACCCTGCCCGTGGTGGTGTGTGTGACCAACACCCCTGCTTCCAAATGGTCTGTGGGTCTGTATTTGCCTATTGCAAAAGAGACATCCTGACAGCTATGATGTATTTATAACGTCGTATGGCTGGTTTTACTGTCACCTTGGTGCATCAGTACGAATCTTTCTCCCTAAGCTGAAAAATCCATCACACCTTGAGCTACAGCAGAAAGCTTCACCTGCCTGTGTGCATTTTGGATTTTCCAGAACAGAGAGAGGCATGTTACCGCTTAAGAAACCTTTGCATAGTGTCGCTCTTGTTCCCAAATGGGGTGAGTTATTTGAGTTGCTGGAACAGAGCACTTTCTACAGGATGGCTGATGTCTCAGAAGACAGTTTACACTCAGCGTGTCCGAAGAGAGTAGCAAGCACATTGTTCCAACGCTGAAAAAAATTATTTTGCAGCTAGCTCCTTAAAGAGTGCACTTTGTTCTGATCTACAAGCATAAATCTTTCGCCGAAGCTACTCAATTATATGAATCTACAATTCTAATCAAAACTCTGTTTATAAGAAATAATTTTTATAAAAATTTGATAAGATTCAAAGTAAGAACGAAATTTTGAAAAAAATCATTACCAAAAAAAACCACTTTAAATATTAGAGAGTTTATTAATTTTCACTGAGAAGAAAATAAAATTTTTAATTAATATAAAGAATCTAGAACTGGAAACCAAACATCCATCTGCTGAGGAGCTGATTCTCATGAATATGGAAATTTTGCGACACCTCTAAAACTGCACCGTCCAAGATATGGCAGCCACTAGGCCTGTGTGGCTATTTAAATTAATTAAAATTTCATAAAATTAAAAATTCAGTTCCTCAGTTACACTACCCTTATTTTAAGTGCTCAGTAGCCTCATGTGGCTAGCGGCTACTCTATTGGACAGTGTAGGCATAGGACATTTCCATCGTCACAGAAAGTCCTGTTGGGCAATGTTTCTCTAGATGATGATTCTCAACCAGCAGTGGTTTCTTCCACCAGGGGACATTTGGCAATGTCTGGAGACGTTTTTGGGAGGTCACAACTGGAGTGGGGTGGAGGAGTGTGCTACTAGGAGCCTAGCATCTAGGAACTAAACACCCTACAGTGCGCAGGGCAGCTCACACAATGAGGAATTTGCTGATTTAAAATGTCACTAGTACTGAGGCTGAGGGTCCCTGCTTTCAGGGGAGAGGGAGTATGAACCCCTGTGGCTCCAGGTTCCTCAGTTGAAGTTTTAAAGCAACTGCCATTTACCAATATTTCAGGCAGCCTGCGTTGTAGATTCAATATTGGTGCTAAGTAGGGTTAAAACATTTGGTTAAGTTCAGAAAAGACTTGTCCCAGTCCCGTAGCCCCCAGATGGAGGCAAGGGAGGATCCATAGGGCTACCTGGGGTGTCTGGTTGACACTGACGCAGCGGATGCTGGAGAAATGAGGCAGCCATGGTGTTGTCTCCCCTCCTGCTCTGCCTTCTTCCCTCCTCGCTTTCCCTCTCCCTTCCAGCTGACTGGAGCCCACCACCCAAATCCTGATGTCTTGCGTGGGGTGGGTTGGCGTCGTACTCCAGGCCAGTATCAGCAGTCAGGCCACCAGTCTGAGCACCAGGGGCTGCGACTGACATTTCTTCTCGGCAGCAGCTGGACGTCAGTATGACATCCAAGGATCAGGTGTCCCAGCCAGAGCTGGGTTCAGACCTGGGCTCTACTGTTCGGATGTTTTCTGGCCAAGAGCATGTTGTTTAACTTCTCTGAGCCTCAATCTCCGAGCTTCATTTTAAAAATGGGAATAACAACAGAATGCATGTTATTGGAGTATTGTAAGGATAAGGTGAGACAATGCATGGAGAGTGACTAGTGCATTCTCTGGCATATTTAAGAATAAATTGCTAGCTTCTATTATTTTTGTTATTGTTTATGCTGCTATGGTTACTAGTCCCAAGAAAGGCTAACTGAATTGATCTGGGGTCCATTCCTGCCCAGGAAGAGGAAGTCAAGGCCCTGGCTGGGCTGGAGCCAGGGCTAAAGGCCAGGCAGGCGGCCAGGACCCTGCCCACTCCGTCCCAGCTTGATGTTACTTACTGTAAGGACGTTTTCCTGTGCACCCTGTTTAAATAGGTTCCCCTGCACCTCGCCATTATTTTGTCATCCTCAACCCATGTCTGGTTTCTTACAGAATGTGCTGAATTTTGCAAATATGTGTTGGTGTGTTTTTACTGGTTCTCTCTCCGTCTAGACTTGAAGTTGGTGTTAGGCATTAGGCATTTGAGAATTAATGGCATGTTATAATTAATAACTGAACTCATGAGAATTCCAAAAGGTTGAGCCTTAGACATGAAAGGAGTAGGCTGGAGATAAAGCAGACCCTGGATTTTGCATGCTGACTAACTCTGCCAGGTACTCACTTTGTAACCCTGTGTAAATCATTTAACCCGAGTCTCAGTTGGCCATATCTGTGTGATGGGGAAAATATAAGAATTACATGATAAGTGTATATCGTCTTCTACTTCAGTTAGGTATTCAGTAAAGGGTAGTTTTTTTCATTATTAAAGAACCGACATCTGAATAAAGCAAAAGGACGATTGGTGAATTTGTCACCTTCCCTTGACTTTTATCAATATGATGCAGAGAACTCTAACTGTAACACATGTCATATTTAGGAGCTACATTTTAATATTGAGCTCAATAGATTGTCACTTGTAGAATATTTTGTGTCTCCTAGAATAATTCTATGGTTTGTCCAGGGGATTGAGACTTTGGTAGGCTGAAGTTAAGAATGTTTGGTCAACTGGTAGAAATTTGTATATGATTGTCAATGGGTATGTATCTATATGTCTGTGTGTAATTAGTGTACATATGTATATAATATGTGTGTATACATACATATATATTTATATGTATATACACACATACACACACACACACACTCTCTCACACACACACACACACACACACACACACACAGACACACATGAGGTGTAGCATAGTGGCTGTGGACATGGATTCTATGCCCAGAGAGCCTGGCTTCAGATCTAAGCTGTGTAACCATAGACAGTTTACTAACCTGTCTGTGCCTTAGTTTTCTCATGTTTGAAATGGGATAATGATAGTATTTACCTTACAGCATTGTTCTGAGGATTAAATGAGCTAACATATAACATACGTACGGTGTATAATACTGTGCCTGGCACTTACTCAGGTCTTGTATCATCAGTATGGGTGTTTCTAGCTTACCTATGGTCTCTCTCACTCACACGACTCTAAACTCTGTTCAATTATTTTCTTTCCTCCATTACTAGGTTAGGACACTCTCTTTCGTTCTTTTTGGGTTCCCAGCATCCGCAGAAGCTCTGCAAAAAGGATTCAGAAAGTATTGGATCCAACAAGTTCGTGTTGGCCTGTTTTCAGTGGCCAAAGCAGCTCTTTCCCCTTCCTAACCTTCCCACTGGTTTTTTGTGATCCAGTGATCACAAGAACTCTTCAGCAGGACCAAGGCCTGTGGTGTCAGCAAACCACCTGTTCACCTAAACTCGTGGACCCGTCCATCCCTGACCTGTACTACAGCCACAAGGGGTCTAGAGAAGGGAGTTTATTAAGTCTGTATCAAGACCTCATGCTGGATTTGTTTTAGAACTGTAGTTCAGTTTGCTTTGGGGTTATCTTGAGTCGTTTCTGACTGTGGGCCCTGACTTACTCTTCCAACTCCAGCATTAGAAGAAAGAGGACATGTTCGACGAACAGGTTACATAGGATATGTGAGGTCCTACAGATTTTGAGTATCAGTTATGAGAGTTTGTTGGTTTGTGTGTGTTTAATTGGTTTGCTTTCTCTAACATACATTGTAGAGTTGAGAGCTACATATAGAATACTTTCTATTTTGGGTTCCTGTATTGTACCTTATGGTTGCAAATGACCTAAAGCCAACTCCAGCTGGCTAAGCAAATAGGAGAATTTAATTGGCTCGTGTAATTGACAAGTCCAGGAGGAGGACTGCTTTCGATGAGCATTGTTGGGAATCTGTCTTGCTCTTCTGTTCACTTCTGTGCTGTTCTGTCCTGGACTCTTTTTAGCCAGCTTTTTCTTTGTGGGGTTGTGGGGGCAAACCCAACCCATGCTTTTAAAGCTGTAGCAAGGCAGCAGACGGACAGTCTTTCTCTCTCCCAGTAATTCCTATAGAATGCTAGTAGTTGAGTATCATTCTCTGGCTTGGGACCTGGCCATCCATCAGCCAATCAGTGTGGCCAGCAGAGCAGAACTCACTGATTGGTTAGACTTGGTTTATGGCTCCACCCTCTGGAGCTGGGAGATGCATCAGCCTCCTACAAACCATAGGACTGAGAGTGGGGAATGAGTGTTTCCCCAAAGAAAAATGAGGTTGGTACTATCAGAGAAAGGGGAGCATAGATGTCAGGCAGACAAAAACAACAAATATCCACGAGCATATTTCCCTTTGATTTTTGTTGCGCTAATGACTTGGGGAAAATTCTCCTGCCTGGTGGTGTCTTGATTTCACCTCCAGAGCTGCTTGCAGGCCCTGGGACTGATTTTATTCACAGCATCAGCACACCTCTCCTTTCCTGCAGTCATGATACCCCGGTCTTTCCCCCAGAGGTTGGAGTAAATGGCCTTCTCTGAGCCACAATCGATGGCATTCTGTAAGGTGTGACAGAGGAGGCCATCTGGCACTTGTCCCATTGTCGTTTCTCCCTGCCCAGGGAAGAGGCCTGTTCCAGGCAGAAGGTCGCAGCTCGAGGAAGCGCTGCTGTCTCTCAGAAGCGTCACCCCCAGACTCGGGTCTGTAGCACAGAAACGCCACAAGAGTCAAACACCTGGCAGAAGTCCCCCCTTCCCCTTTGTGAAAGTCCCCATCAGAATCAGGTTGCGGAATAATACATAATGAAAATGATTTTTTGAATAAAATTATAAGTTTAAATGTTTCACACAGTACTTTTCCAAATATTGGATAGAATTTTTTTTTTAGGATGCTAGCTCTGAGATCACTGGCCCATTTCAATTTTTATTGAAACAAATAAACCCAATAAAAACACTTATGCTGAGAGCTGTGGCGCCACAAGAAAAGAATCACCCCGTATTGAATGTATTGATTTATTTATTTACTCCAACTGGAAAATCAAGCATTGTGTTAATGTATTTTATAAGAATCACATTGCTCGATGAAATGGCTAATTTATTTTAGCATATACATAAATAGCTAGCAATTTTCCATGAGACAGGCTAATGAAAATGATGCCATGAAATTGTCTATACTATGAGGAGTGACGGAGACGAGTTATTATTGGGTGAGTGCTAAGACGCACTGAACTGGCCATCATATCTTTGAACTTTTGAACTGCTACTTGTTTCGTGTGATTTATTGATTTTACTATCTCTCTGTTTAGCTCAACTTTAGTTTTTGCCCAGCAGTGCAGATAAGTGGCATAGGAGATTTAATTTCATGGGTATTTGGGGTTAAAACCTATCTTTAAGAAGAATGCTAAACATGTTTTAATAAAACATGAGTTGCAGGGGTTTTAGGTTTCTGTACGATATGGATCTGATAAGAACCAAGTCAGTTTAGAGGCCAGCCCAGAGGTTCCAGGCTGGGGAGGAACTCTTTTTCTGAGCTCTGGAAGTTTCACCAGGGCCACCTGCATTTTATTTGCTAAATCAGCCTGGCTTCATTCTTAATTACATGTATCATTGATTCCCCTGCTTGTGCCCTTTTGCTCGCACTACGTTTTGCCCCCGTGCCTGGTACAGGGATGGATTCCGGGGTTCTCAAAGGCAGCATCAAGGTGCCTCTCCTCCCCTCCTTGCATACCGAGGGCTGGCGGCTATTTAAACCCCCTCATTTTGGCGGCTCTCTCAGGGAAACTGCTTTCAAGAGCAGCCACGGCTCTCACCTAGGGGAAAGACATGGAAGCCTGCTCAGCACTGGGGCCGGGCGGGCTCGCCGCTGCTCTGCTCCCTCCAGACCTGTTCTCGCTGGTCCCCGTCAGCCAGTCCTGACTTTTGAGGGGGGATGTTTCACTCTCTGCTTGGGGGGAGCATGAGGGCTGGAGGGGCGTGTGTGTGTGTGGGGGGGGAGGGATACCATACCGATCGTGGCAAGAAAGAAGCCTTACTTTTTATTGTTGTCTTTGGACCTGCAGAACTTTTCTTAAAAATATAACGTCTTAGGAACCCATTCTTGATGATAGTTTTTGTTCGATTAGCTAATTTCTAAGGGACGATTTGACAACAATATTTTATGCTTTCTTTTTTCTTTGGGGGGGTGATTGGAGGAGGTCGGAAAGAGCTTTAACATGTAAAAGTACCATCCTAGAGATTTCAGGTAATAAATTTTCAGGCGCATGAATGGTTAAGACTCTTCACTCAGTGACACAGTATGTGAATGTGGAATTTTTATGAAGGTAACCGTCTCGTTCTTTAAAAATCTGATTTATTTAGAAGGTACTTTTAAATGACCAAGTAATTTTAACCTTCAGGGAAAGATTGTTGGGGGGGGGTGAGGTTGGTGGGTAGAAAAGGCTTGGATCTCTGCAAGGGTTTGAAAATCCACATCCCCTTTAATGATTAAACTGGCACGATCTTTATTTGGATGTTAAAAGCTTTTTCTTACATTGCAAACATTCTCAGCAAATTTACAGTCAGATATTTGGAAACAGCTAACACTTAAAAAAAAAAAAAAAGGAGGAGGAGGGCCTGTTTGAACTAGGAAACAAAATTAGTGGGAATGGCTAAAAAGACAGGACTGACCCCAACACCATTAGCTGGAAAAAAAAAAATTCCATTTCATTGCAACTATGTTATTGTTTACTTTACCATACACATCCTAATATGGTTACCTCCCCGTCAGAGGCGGCCAAGCCCAGGGGTTGAGAGGCCCCCTCCGGGAGAAAGCTCCTAACTGCCTCTCAGACAATAAGAAACAAACGGTACAACTCCGCAAAAGGCTGCCCGGAAAATAAGTGTCAAATAAATCCTACAGAACTCTCTCTTCTGCCACCGAGCTCTGTATATGCAAACCTGTTTTTATGCCATCGCTTCCCTGGGCTGAGCTGCGTTTGTCTGGCAATGTAAGCCACTGCCTTTTCTTTTTTCCTTTCTTCCTTTTTTTTTTTTTTCCCTCTCACTTCATCTGAGGGCTCTGGATTAATTCCTGAGACATATCTTTGCATACATGGTCTCATGAGTTATGTTTCCTGGAGCCTTTTACTAGGAACATTAAGGTAAGAATGTTGATTTAGCCTGGGACCTTTGTCACTCAAACTAATACTCATCAGTGATATAGACATTGTAAAGAAATATTGCGGAGGTCTTTTGTGGTCCCCCTCCCAAACAGAGAGGTGCAGTTGCTTTTAATTGTCATGCATGGATTCGGAAAAAAAATGCCACCAGTTGTGGATGAGATGGAGCAGAGGTGTGTACTCACTGATACAAACACTGCTGAAAACACCCCAGATCTGTGGCAGCCACAACGGTTTCGTTAGGAGGCTTTTCCTGTTGTTTCTTTCAATTCTTCTCTACTTGGGGTATTTCTTTTTCTTTTTCTTCTTCTTCTTCTTTTTTTTTTCCTTTCTTCAGCTGTCCTCATCTTTTCCAAATCCTCATGGTCTTAAGGCTTGCCTGTTATTATCTGCAACTCCAGAACAAAGGTAGGTTGCTCAACTCTGTGCTTGGGGGAGGGCCAAGTTATTTTGGGAGGGATGTCTTCCTAATGCATGAGTGGCTGACCCAAAAGGGGGGGAGGGTGGCGAGATCATGCCTGGAGCCCAGGGATGAGAGCGCACGCACTGTGGCAGCTTTTATGTAGTGGAGTTTATTTTTATGCAACTTAAAGTAGCGGCAGCATCTTTAGTAGAATGGACTTGTTAGGTTCTGATATTCCACACTGACGTGACATTGATGTGTACATTTCATTTACCAAACTAGGGTTCAGACATTGGGGGATGCTTGGATTTATGACAGCAGATAAAATATCCTAGTTAGATTCTACATGGACTTTATCAAAATGAAATAACAGATCTAGGATTTTTTTTTCTTTTACATTTTACTGTGAAGGTGTGTTTGGGTGACTGGCATATGTATTTTTTCTTTTGATCTAATTGCTTTAATTCCCTGGACACTTTCACTTATTTCTCAATTATTTTGCTCTCTAATTTTGTATAATCTGGTGCTCTACTGGAGCCACGGTAGAGGTTTGCTGTTTTTAACTAATTGTGCCTTGCTGGGTGGCAATACAATAGAAAGAGTAAAGACCACAAGAAATTCATCTCCACCTGAAAAGGGTACTGGAATAAAGTGGTACAGCTTCATAATTGAAAATGAGAGCAAATTAAGCCTCGGTGAGGGATATTACAGGCTATTAATCATAATAAATATGTTTGGCAATGTTGTATTTGCTTTCTATAGTTTTCAGTTAAAAAAAATCAAAGTCGGTGATTAGAAGAGGGAATAGCACTTTGGCTTGTGAGGTGCTGGGCTGTGCTTGTTCATTAGTTCAAACCACATTAAAAGTGAGCAGTTTGTTCCAGAATCAAGTATGTCATTCCCAAGCAGACTTGAATACATCCTCCGTCCAAATGCAATCTCGGGTTCATGCCACAGTGCTTGGCTTTTTCTGAACAGCTCAGCTTCAGCACGGAACTCGAGTGCTAAGAATTTTATTTTATGTTATTACTGTGCTCGCACGTTCCTGTTGGTTTCCTGGCTGCGGATCATCTCTGTGCATGCACTGTAGCCCTGTCAAGGTGAAGCTCTTTGAAAAACAGAAATCTTAATGTATTTAACCAAAATAATCTCGAACAGCCCCAAAGTTTGTGTCTTAGAAAGCTGCTAATTATGCTTGTCGTAAAACATATCTGAGTGGAAGGTTCTGAGTCCAAACAGAATTGAGTACTGCTTTAGAAATAGAACTGTAGTCTGTGCTTTTAAAGAGGTTTATTTTTACTTTGGGGCCATGGAGGGGGTGATTGGAATTAGTAGCCTTTAATTAGACGAGGAGATATTCAAATTTTACAGGGATTTATGTTAGAACATGGAATGGCGGGTGGCTCTTTCCTCATTATGAATCCTCCCTGCACATAATGAGGTTCATCATTAGTTGATGGAGTGAATTTGCCCTAGCTCTACCTTGAAAGGCACATAATTTACATACTACTTCAGAGCCTGGGCTTTAATGGATTCCTCGATGAATAAAATGAAAAGCTACTTTCTTTAAATTTTTGAACACTGTTTAGATAATACGATTTTAATAAGACATTCAATTTGCTTGTTAAGTATATTTGAAAGTGCTTTTTTTTTTTTTTATCTTTTTGGGCAAAATATATTTTGGCTTGCTTTGCTGTGTATCACAGTGATGTACCCTCACAGATGTATCAGAGGATATAAGGAGTAAGTTGTTAAGAAATGGGGAGAATCTCAGGCAGAGAGTGTTTTTGTCTGTGAGCCTCAAGATTATTGACAAATCTTTTTGTGTAGGAACTCTTCTGACATTAAATGGTTGTAACAGAAAGGTTTGAAAACGAGCTTATTATTACTGTCTGGTTCTGCATATACAAAATTTGTGCGCATTCTGACTCCAGCCAGCATTGACAAAATAGCTAGTTGCACCTCCTGATTTATTTTAATGATGGAAGAGCAAAAACTTCCCTAGTGCAGCTGTGTGTTTCGAAGTGCTGTGTAGCTATGATTCAAAGAGGAGAAATTGAGTTGGAGGCTGTCTAATGTGTTATCAGGTCATCAATTTAGGAGCGCTGGTCTACCCCATAAATTCAGCAAGTTTTCCGGCTCTGTCACTCTTCTCTCTTTTGGTTGGAATGGGCAGAAAATCAGCTTTGACTCGGCACGATTTGAACGTGGATGTCTTTTAAATACGTATGGGGGTTTAGTAATAGCACGTTATTGAACATGTCCTTTGCTTGCTCAAGACAGGTCACCCCTACATTGTTATCACTGCTGCAAGTAGAAACAGGTTTCTGGTGGTTTGTCACTTTCAGGAGCAGGGAAGGTGTCTAAATATAAGCGAAGCCTTGTTTTGATAGAATGTTTTATTACCTGAAAATGATCAGCATACATTAACATTAATAGAATAGTCCATGTCATTCTTTTTTAGGTAATTTACCTCTGCTACAGACCTGTCTGCTTAAAAAAAAAATATCTGCCTCTCTTCTAAAACATATATTTGTTTAGAGAGTTTTCACTGAAGTGTACATGACAATTACAGCTGTTCATTAACAAAATTGGGTATTTGTTTTAAACTTTAACCAATCACTTTGATATGCTAATTATGGTGTAATTTAATTTGAGCCCTGTAATGATGATGCCGTTATTATGGACATAAATGATGCAGTTAAGCTGAGAGTAATCTCATTTGCATACTGTACATGCCAGTAAATTAAGCCCTTTCTTCGACTGCTTCAGCTTTAATTTTCCACTTCTTTTCACACAGCTCCTTTTCAGCCCCTCTCTTATAAGCCCACTTTGTAATAGTCCTGATGACTGTTTGATGTGAAGAGTTTCGGCACCACAATAATGCACGACAGAAGATGTAACATTTAAAGGATTCATTATCTTGCTGAGTGTTCCTTTAAGAAAGAAGGATTAGAGAGGGTGGAGGGGAGACCAGAGTGTCCTTTCCATGGGATATGACAGGGCCCCCTGTTAAAGTAATTTGAGATGCCAAATGCTCTTCACTAACCCCCAAGTCAGACTTGGGACCTATTATTTATACATGATTTCTTTCCCCCACTGTACTATATAGCTCATGGTCACAAATTGCGTTGTATTCAGCAGCAGTGAATTTCATGTGATCCCTTATTGTAATTGGAAGTAAAAGTTTAATTTAGCTTGAATATTAAGATTCTTCAAATCCAGGCCTTTACAGATAAGATTATAATTTTAAACAATTCCAAGATACTACTGAATGTGATTTTCAAAAGGAACTTCTCTTTTTTTCCCCTCTCTGCTTGGTTTGTAAAAGAAGACAAAACAAGACAAAAACCCACGAGTTTCATCCAGCTGTGTGAGAATGGTAATGATTTACATATAGATGTTCCTTGGTTTGTAAGCCCAGAGCTGCTGCCCTCCGGGGTCGGGAGACCAGCCATGTGCCTTTTGACAGCCTTTGGCCAGCAAGCTGTCCTTCCATTTGAACCAAAGAATTCGAAGAGCGCAACTGAACTCTTCTACGTCGAGAACAGATTCTCCCCGTGGCTCTCGCTGAAGCCAGTGGGAGTTGAGTGGGTGTAACTGAGGACTGAATTTAGCAGTGTGTTTTTAAAAGGGTCACAGGGCTAAAAATAGTTCAGGCTGTTTGACTCTCCTGCGGGCTACTTCCTTGGCAAATGGAAAAGAGTATTAAAAAATAGCAGTCAGCTGCATCCATTCTGATTTCTTAGAAATGTACAACTCTTGCCCTTCCTTTCTGAGCTCCCCAGTTCTGTACCACTTGACCCGGAGTTCTTGCCAGCAGATCTCCATCCCCCAAGCAGTTCTCTGATAGCAGGCTGCCTTTTCTAACATTTTGGCAGGCAGAAATTTCCTGGTATTGCCATGGCAAAGTGTCCACGGGGCTTACTCAGCCTGGTAGCAGTGACAGCTGGAGTATGGGATTTTGCCCAACTTTGGAAATCTCAGTGTAGGTGAACATCTCCTGGTGGTTTTCGAATTATGCAAATGCTGCTGCCCCGTTGACACGATGTCAGACTGGTTGCTTTAAAACACTTTAAAGAAAAGTGTAACCCTTTAAGGACTTTATTTTTTTCCTGCCTTTACGTAATTTCAAAAATACTATAGGATGCAAAGATATGAAAAATGCTTGTGGAAATACCTATGTGTAGCTATACTTCCATATATACAGTGTTATATTTTTCAAAAACGTGAAACTTTTTAGTTTTTAACATAACTGAGGGAGACAAGAAAGGAGAAATGATTTTATGTGATAGCGTGGAAATTTTTAGTTTTTATTTAGTCATATAGACTGGACCTTCTCAGTTCAGACCAAGCCCCTAATCAAGCAAATGTTCCCACTGAAATTTCCTACTTCTAGGAAGGCGAATAGACAAATGGATGAGAAGTACCACTGGAATGTAAATGCTCTGAGGACAAGGGACGTTTATCTGAACTCCAGCAGTTACAATCATGCCTTGCACATAGTAGGTGTTGAAGAAATAGTTCCTGTTTGAAGTCAGTCTGCTTACTCCTGTAGGTTTGTGAGTAAATAAGAAATCGACAGAAGAAGAAAGGAAGAAAATGCTTTCTGAAGTGTAAGGCCAGTACATATGCATGATGATGTTGAGATTGTAAACCTCTTCATGCTCCTCTTCCTGGGACCCTCCCTTGAGTGAGAGCCGCTCACAAGTGCTTGCAGGTGAACAGGAGCAATCTTAGATGGGAAGCCACTTCCGCCCAGATTATTGATTAATGCCTGTAATGATAATATTAGCAACAAATAGTTACTG
>CAUYSK010106077.1:0-20400 GCA_963575035.1 Avahi laniger
CAATCCTTCTGCCTCAGCTTCCCAAGTAGCTGGGACTACAGGCATGCGCCACCATGCCCAGCTAATGTTTCCTAGATATATTTTTAGTTGTCCAGATCATTTCTTTCTATCTTTTTTAGTAGAGACGGGGTCTCGCTCTTCCTCAGGCTGGTCTCGAACTCCTGAGCTAAAACAATCCGCCCACCTCGGCCTCCCAGAGTGCTAGGATTACAGGCGTGAGCCACCACGCCAGGCCCCTTTTGGTATTAACACTTTACAATAGCATTGTCATACCTTACATTCATATGACACATTCAATTTTTGCTGAGTTAATGTATATTAATCTCACAAATGATTCAATGGAGGACTATAGTCAGTATCTTTTTTTTTTTTTTGAGACAGAGTCTCACTCTGTTGGCCTGGCTGGAGTTATAGTCCATATCTTAAGCCCCACAATTCAGTTCAAACATTAAATAATTCAACTAATAAGAATTATGTTCAAGGTATTGAAGAATTTTGTCTAATTCCAAACATTACAGCCTTACAATGTAAGCCAACCTCCAACAGACCCATGGTCTAATATGATCTGTCTATAGAAAAAAAAAAACTCATAAGTGAGTCAGATTTTAGACTTTCTCCTAAGACTCAACAAAGGGAACACCTCATATTTAGAAGACAAGGACACAGAGGTATTTTTATTATCCTGGCATGCAGTAATCAAGGATGGAATACACTCTGGAATGTCTCCTCCGAAAGGATTAAGAGACAAAGAGAGTTATTAATAGCTCAAAGTAAAGATTAGCTACATGAAAAAATGATTCCAATACAACTGGTAAAATATTTCCATTTATATTCTCAAAACAATTCTGGACATTCACGTTCCCGTTCAGAAGGATGAGGCCAATGACAAGGCAGTTTACCGAACGTCAAGTAATTGAAGCTGGTGAACTGTAAGACCAGCCAACCCTTTAGAGAACATTGGTTCCTGGGTTTCCTCTTATCAAAAACACTTCTGACATTTTCAGAAGTGATTCTGAGAATTCCCTTTAAGGGCCAAAATCAAAGAGTGGCCATTAAGAGAACCACACTTTGAAATCATTTCAGAGGAACTGAAAAAATATTTCCTCTCCTTGCTCCCATTTCACAGTTCTGTGAAGGAAAGCCTCGAGCCTCCCACTGTGGTTACCATGGCACCAGATCCCACTGCAGCTTCACAAATTAGCTCCGGATGAACTGAGACTGAAGAAAACGACCAAATAAGCCCACTTACTGTCAGAGGGAATAAAATCACTTCCATTAGATTGATGAGCCTGTGGGTGCCAGGACTCAGTATAATGAGCACTACAGAAAATCTACCTTACAGGTGTGGGAGGCTTGGTGAGTGTTCTGGGTTATGACATGACATAGGAAAGCAGCGACAGCAGCAGCAATATCCAAAGGGAGTGTTCATGTATGTTCACTCCAACTCAATCTCTTGTAAATGAAATAATTCAGCCATAAAATAACATGGAGAATAAAAAAACCCAGAGATGCCTGCCTAACTACCTAAAAATAAGATTATTATAGATTTACTTGAAATTTCCTAAATACCCCTAAAAATGTGAACATTTTAAACCTTAATATAAATGTCACATACTGTACATTTATCTGTGAGGTATTTTTGTGCTCAACATTGTTTTTCATATTAATCCTTATAAGTATATAATTTTAGTTCATTCACCTTTAACTGCAATACAGCATTTCGTTGTTTGAATATATCTATCCATTTTCTGTTCACAAACAGGTTCACAGATTAATTATTTCCAATTATTTTCTATTATGAACAAGGCTGCACCAAAAAAATCCTTGCACATGTCTCCTCCCTGTGCATATGAGAATTACTCAAAGGCAGGGGTCGGCAAACTTTTTCTGTAAAGAGTCAGATAGTAAATATTTCAGACTTTGCAGACCATATGGCCTCTGTTCCAACTATTCAACTCTGTTACTGCAGTGTGAAAGCAACTATATAAATGAATGGGCTTGACTACATTTCAATAAAAACCTTACAAAAACAGGCAAGGGGCAGGATTTAGCCCATGAGCTGTAATTTGCAGATCCCTGCTCAAAAGTACATATATCTCGAAGTGGAATTGATCATAGGGTCATGTACATCTTGAATTTTATTAAACATTAACGAACTGTTCTCCAAAAAATGTTATATTCCTTTTCAATTCCATCTGCAGAGTAAGAGTTCCCATTACCTTAACAAACCTTGGCACTGTCAAGACTTAATTCTTCTCTACCTGATGGGTGTGAAACGCATCACATTTTTTTTTTTTGAGACAGAGTCTTGCTCTGTTGCCTGGGCTAGAGTGCCGTGGCATCAGCCTAGCTCACAGCAACTCAGACTCCTGGGCTCAAGCGATCCTTCTGCCTCAGCCTCCCAAGTAGCTGGGACTACAGGCATACACCACCATGCCCGACTAATTTTTTTCTACATATATTTTTAGTTGTCCAGATAATTTCTTTCTATTTTTTAGTAGAAACGAGGTCTCGCTCTTGCTCAGGCTGGTCTCGAACTCCCGAGCTCAAATGATCCACCCGCCTCGGCATCCCAGAGTGCTAGGATTACAGGCATGAGCCACTGCGCCTGGTTGAAATACATCACATTTTTAATTTGCATTTCCTTAAGTGGTGAGGTTAAGGAATTTTTCATGTTTACTGACAGTCTGGTTTTCCTTTTCTGCAAACTGGCTATATCAAGGTTTTTGCCTATTTTTCTATAGATTCTATATTTACAATTGCTGCTTATTGATTTGCAGGAATTCTTTACAGATTCTGTATACTAATTGTCAATTAAATGTTTTGTAAGTATGTTTTCCCAGTGTACAGCTTGTCTTGTCGCTTGATGTTATCTTTCATTGTATATAACACTAAAAGCTTCATGAAATCAAAATGATCATTTTCTTGTTTTTTTTAAATACTATCTTTTGATGTTTTAAAAAGAGATCCTTCCTCACCTTAGTATCATACCAATATTCTTCCATATTTTCTTCTAAAAATTAAAGCTTTGCTTTTCATGGTAAGTTTTTTTAGAGACAGAGTCTTGCTCTGTCACACAGGCTGAAATGCCTGATCATAACTCACTGCAACCTCCAACTCCTGGGCTCAAGCGATCCTCCCACCTCATGTTACGTTTTTAATCTACTTGCAATTTATTTTATTAATGTAAAGAAGGAAAACAATTCTGCCTTTTTCCCCCCCATATGGATAACCCAATTATTCTAACACCATTGACTGAAGGTAATGTCCAGGAGGACAGAGAACTTTTGTCACTGCTGTGTTCCTAGTGCCTTGGCAATGCCTAGCACACACAGTAGGCACCATTATCATTTTTCCTCATCTAATGGATCATTTCTATCTACATATAAATTTGATATAATTTCTCTTATGAATCTTATAAATCCTCAAGCCCACATACCCCTCCCAGCTACTGCCTTGTTTCTTGCTCTTCTTTAAACAAACCTCCTCTAACAACATGCAACAATAATACAGTTGTATCATTGCTGTCTCCAACTCCTCTCTTCCCATTCTCTCTTAAACCCATTTCAATTAGGGTTTCATCCCCATCACTCCACTCAAACTGTATGTCAAAGTTAATGACCTTTGGCCGGGCGCGGTGGCTCACATCTGTAATCCTAGCACTCTGGGAGGCTGAGGCGGGCGGATCCTTTGAGCTCAGAAGTTCAAGACCAGCCTGAGCAAGAGCGAGACCCTGTCTCTACTAAAAATATAAAGAAATTAGACAGACAACTAAAAATATATAGAAAAAATTAGTCGGGCATGGTGGCGCATGCCTGTAGTCCCAGCTGCTTGGGAGGCTGAGGCAGGAGGATCTCCTGAGCCCAGGAGTTTGAGGTTGCTGTGAGCTAAGTTGACATCATGGCACTCTACTCAGGGTCGTAGAGTGAGACTGTCTCAAAAAAAAAAAAAAAAAAACAACAAAAAAAACCACCTTCAATTCTCATTTGACTCATCAACATGTGATAGAGCTGATCACCCTTCCTTTGTCTTTCAAGACACTATTCTCCTCATTCCTCAAGGGCAATCCTTCTGACACTTCTGCTGGGTCTTCCTCATGATCCAAACATTTAAATATTAGAGGACTCCAGGGCTTAACTCTCAGACCTCATTTTTTGCTATCTGCATTCACTTCTACGATCTCATCCAGTCTTAAATAGCCACGTGTACTCGAGAACTCACAAGTTTGTATATCTAGTCAGTATCTCTTGACTTCCAGAATCAGATATCCAACTGCCTACTTGATATCTCTGTTTGGAAGTTTAATAATAATTTCAAATTCAACATGTCCAAAACTAAACTCCGAATCATTCTTTCATAGTCTTTTCCATCTCAGTGTACGACATCTTCATCCTTTCTGTTGCTTAGGCCAAATCCTTGGAATCATCCTTAACTTCTTTTTTTTCAAATCCTACATCCAAACTATCAGCAAATCCTGTCAGTTCTGCCTTCATACTGATACTGTCACCCGGTAACTGATTACTTCTCAACCTCTGCTGCTATTAATACTATCTGGAAGCCACCCAACTTTTCTACCTGCTATCCTCCTCAAGACCCTTGAGGAGGGTCCTAGTGAGACTAATCCATTTAAAATATCAGTCAGGCTGCATGTGGTGGCTTATACTGGCAATCCCAGCACTTTGGGAGGCTGAGGCAGGAGGATAGCTTGAGGCCAGGAGTTCAAGACCAGCCTGAGCCAGAGCAAGACCCCATCTCTGCCAAAAAAAGAAGTGTAAGTCAGATCATGTCACTCTTCTGCTCAAAATCTTATGTGCATTTCATTCTCTAAGGCCCTACAGAAATTCCCCACACTCTCCTTTAACCTCTCAATCTTATTTCCTACTATTCTTTCTCCCTTGTTCTTCCTTGAACATGACCCCAACTTTTCCCACTCTTTCTTCTCCTTAGCAGTTCTTTCTCCAGACATATGCTAATGGCTCATTCCCTTAACGTCCTTGCTCAAAAGATACCTGTTCACTGAGGCCTTCTGTAACTCCTATTTAAAATATGACCTACCTTTGCTCCCTGACTGATTTTTATCCACAGTACTTATTACCATCTGACATATTTTGTTTTACTTATTCAATGACTGTCTTATCCCAGGGGCAGGGATTTTTTCTTTTTTGTTAACTGCTACATCCCCAGTACCTAGAACAATGCCTGGGACATAAAAGGTGATCAATAAATATATATATATATATTTTCTGATCAACTTGCACCTAGAAAACATTTGTGGAATGAAGGAAAAACACAAGTGTCAATAGGATTTGGTGGGCTTATTTATGACCTCCACAGATCCTGGGATATAAAGAAAATTAGATCTATTTTTTACGTAAAAAGCTGATCAACAGGCATGTAGTATAGATTGGAAAATGAATGACCACAGCTCATCTTTAAACTCCAGGACCCTCCCTACCTTTGCTACAATAGGGAAGTAGGGACTACACACATAGACTAAAGGATATGGGGGCAAGTGGATGGTTTCCCTAGAGCACACACAGAATTAAAGTGAGACATTCTGCTGTCTTCTCAGCTGCACAAGTAGTTTTGTATAAACCTGATGCCAATTAATTAATCCAGCAAATAATATGAGTACTTATCACTTTATATACTTAGTATTAAATGTATTTTTAGAGGTTAAAAACTACCTTCATATACGTAGTCTCATTTGATTTTCACAACTTCCCAATAGATTTTCAATTACATGAGAAAACTGAGGCTTAGGAGATAAGATAATTTGGCCAAGGTAAGAGCTAGTAAATAGGGGAGCCAGGACTTAAATCCTACTCTGTGATTTTTATTTTCTTTTCACTTTGTAAAAAATTGTGGTAAAATATGAATAACTTATAATTTACTAATTTAAACTTTTAAAAAATTTTAATTGTGATAGAAAACACATAACATAAAATTTACCATCTTAACCATTTTTAAATGTACAGTTCAGTAGTATTTAACTATTCTCACACTGTTGTCCAACAATTCTCTAAAACCTTTTCATGTTATAAAACTGAAATTCTAAACCCATTAAACATTAACTCCCTATTTCCTCCATCTCTTGAGCCCCTGGTAACCACCATTCTACTTTCTGTTTCTAAGAATTTGACTACTCTAGGTACCTCATGTAAGTGGAATCATACAGTATTTGTCTTTTTGTGACTGGTTTATTTCACTTAGCATAATGTCTTCAAGGTTCATCCATGTTGCAGCATGTGTCACAATTTTTTTCCCTTTTAAGGCTGAATAATATTCCATTGTATGTCTATACCACATTTTGTTTATTAATTCATCCACTGATGGACATTTGGGTTGCTTCTACTTTTTGGCTATTGTGAATAATGCTCCCATAAATATGGGTATGCAAATAATCTCTTTGAGAACCTGCTTTTGGATATTTGGATATATCCCAAGAATCTGAGACTTAATTCTTTTATTTTTTTATTATTATTTTTTTTGAGACAGAGTCTCTCTCTGTTGCCCCGGCTAGAGTGCTGTGGCGTCAGCCTAGCTCTCACAGCAACCTCAAACGCCTGGGCTCAAGTGATCCTCCTGCCTCAGCCTCCCGAGTAGCTGGGACTACAGGCATTCACCACCATGCCCGGCTAATTTTTTATATATATGCATTTTTAGTTATCCAGCTAATTTCATTCTATTTTTTTAGTAGAGACGGGTTCTTGCTCTTGCTCAGGCTGGTCTCGAACTCCTGAGCTCAAATGATCCACCCACCTAGGCCTCCCAGAGTGCTAGGATTACAGGCGTGAGCCACCACGCCCAGCCTTTTAGATATTTATCCAGAAGTAGGATGGCCAGCTCATATGGTATTTCTGGTTTTTAATTTTTTTGAGGAATCATCATACAATTTTTCATAACAGTTTCATCTTTTTTTTTTTTTAAAGAGACAGGATCTCATTATGGTGTCCAGGCTGAATGTGAAGGCTCAAGCAATCCTCCTGCCTCCGACGCCCAAGTAGATGGGACTACAGACAGGTATGTGACATTGTGCCTGGCAACATTTGCATTATTTTACAGTTCTACCAACAGTACACAAGGTTGCAATTTTTCCACATCCTCACCAACACTTGTTATTTTTTGACAGTAGCCATCCTAATGGGTGAGAAGGATTTTAACTATTTTTAAGTATTCAGTTTAGTCCTTGATTTTAA
Source organism: Avahi laniger (assembly GCA_963575035.1). Taxonomy (NCBI): domain Eukaryota; kingdom Metazoa; phylum Chordata; class Mammalia; order Primates; family Indriidae; genus Avahi; species Avahi laniger. Next base: position 7,200 of record CAUYSK010106077.1, read on the forward strand.
ATCTAGTGCTTTTTCTATCATCTGTTCTCTGGGAAAAAGACAGAGAAACTTGAAATGAGGCTAACATAGATTTCTAAGCTAGATATTATGTTCTTTCAAATATTATAAAAGATATGTTTATGTAACTAACTAGCTGTTAGGCCTTGAGCAACCTATATAACTGCTAAGCCTCAACTGCCTTATCAGGAATATCAGAAGACTGTTGTGAGGATTACAGATACCATATAAAAGTTTCTAAAAGAGAGGCTGGTGGATAATAGGTATATCATGAGTGGAAAGTTTTATTGTAAGACCAGTGACAAGAAACAGAATAGAAACCATACCAATTTTGGTAGCACTATAGATGTTTTCAATAGGAAATATTTCTCCTAGTCCATAAAGGAGAACCTTGGCCAGGGCTGGAACCAGCTGGGTGGTAGTGATCAGAACATTCACACAATTCTTTCTAGAAGGAAGTAAGAAGAAAAAGAAAAGAAACAGATGAAACTAAACTGACCTGGAGTAAGAATTCAAATGGGCCACCTCTTTAGGATCTAATTATTAAAAATTAACTTTGAAGGGCCTGGTATGATACCAGTGCCAATGTTCAGCTATTATTATTATTATGCTCTTATTATTTCAGATTATTTTCCATATTATTAAGAGATCCTACCCTTTTTTGTCTCTCAGTGGACACAGAGCAGCAACTTAATTCTTGCCTAATGATCATTCTAGCTCACAAACACTTGTTAGCAAATACTACCCAACCGGTGTCACTGATACCATATTTCGGAAAACAAACAGCAAAAAGCTCTCAGGTGCTGTACTATTTTATCTCAATGCAATTCAGTCCATAAATGAGATATGATTTAAGTTCTCTCTGCTCTTCACACAATAGCAACACAGATTCTATAACACACATTAATTTTACATGTCCTTTACCCTCACCGGATATCCAGCCCTCAGTGTCAGTTTTACTGTTTACTAGGTTGTGCATCTGGAATTCCTGCTATAAGGGAGGGAGCGATAGGGTACTTACTGGTGCAGACATGGCTACATTTATTTCCTGGTCTAAGCTTCATGCTGATATCTCCTTAATCTGCTAACTGTGCCCTTTTTCTTTTGATTCTTGTCTTTTTCAGTGGGACTGAGTACACTTCTTGGAGTTTCCTACACTTAGGATATTTGTGATATGGTTCCTACCTGTCTTCTTTAATGTCACCAGGCCCATCTCCCGGACTGGAGATTATGGGTTACTGAGTTTTAATTTTGTAAGCAAAAAGTAAGGGGAAAGAAAAAGGATTTCATGTATAAATCTTCTCTGAAAACTCTAAGGTATTCTGTTAACATAAAATGACCTTGCCTCCCACCCCAACCTAAATACTTCCCTGCAGCAGCATTTCGACTTCTCTCTCCCCTATCTCAAAACTTATGTTAGGCAATTGCCTGTCCTGGACTGGGGTAGTAAAGAGTGTCTCTCTGAAAAGATGAGACCTAAAAGAATCATTTCCATACCTGGACTGGATGAGGAGTAAGGACTTTAGAGCAGTTCCTAACCAGGAATCTGTTAAAACTTCAATTTCTGCTCTTAATCTCTGCAGTGCTTCCTTTCTCTGGGGACTGAGGAGGCCTTTGGGAATAAAAGCAGACATGTTTACCATTTGACAACACATACTTGCTGATACTGAGAACACTTCTAAATTCAATTTAAAAATAATGTGAGTCACTAAAATATTTTCCTGAGCTAATATATTTCTCTTCTTAGAAAAATCTTAGAATAGTGCTCCTTAAAAAGCCATTTTGATTTTCTTTACCAGAATGTTTTCTTACGGGGCAAGACAAAAATAAAATCAGCTGACAGAAACATGACTGCGTTCCAGTTCAGGCTCCCTTTTTCCTCACTAACCAGTAACATCACTTGCAGACCGGTGGACCACCCTTTGAGTGGCACTGCTTTAGAACATGACATCAAGAACCAAAGTGGGAAAAATGAGTGTTACAGCTGAAGGAGTCCTCAGCAGTTCTAATTTCCTTCTAAAGAAACCAAAGTCCAAGGGAGCAAGGGGTTGGGTCTAAGCTTACATATAAGTTAGTAGCATTTTGTCTCAGGAAGTCTTTCTATTACTATACACAACTCCATGGTGACTGCACTTTCACCTGTGTCAGAATATGTCAACTTGAGATTCCAGGGTGAAATGAGCAACTCTCTGTACTGCACTTGCTTCTGGAACAACTCCAGCTGATAGACTAAAAAACTGCGTAAGACTAGACAATTAAGCACAAAACAAAACAGAACTTGATGGGAGCTTGCTGTTGGACACTTGAGTTAAAATATTCAAATAAATCTGGCTCTGAATTTTCTGTAGTGAAGGTAAAAAAAAAAATTCTATTAGCTATACTATTCTATTAGCAATACTTCATAAAAGCAGACGGCATTTCTGTGAGGAGGACAACTTGAAGTATAATCTGTTTTGACTGATGGTTTCAAAATGCAAGCCTAGAATTAAACAACTCTTATTTAATATTTTGGATAAAATAACAATAAAACCAGTATCTATACATCACATACTTAATATATGATGTGGTACTTTTGTTAATTCATATTGTATAAAACATACAGCTGGACATTACTTTTTAATCTGTTCCCCAAAGTAGGCTCAGGGGATTCTCACAGAGGGTTAAATCACTTTCTTTAGGAAACCAGGTGTAGGCACTGGGCAGGGAAAGGATCAGATACTTAGGTTATACATGAAAACTAACAACAACAAAAAAGGTTAATGTCTGTGAGAGAGAAAAAGTATAACAAAAAGACTTGGAGTTGCCAAAATAAAAAATACTAGCGCAAAATCATGAGAAGAAATAAACAATAAAAAGGGGAATCTGAAAAAAGTAAATTAGATTCCAAATGTCTGGAAGCCCATGATTTTTAGCTGGTTTTAGAAGGCTAAACAGAAATGAACCAAACTAAATTTCAGAGCCAACTGAACTACACCCTGCACCACCCTGTAAGGCAGCATGGTGCAGTTAAAGGACTCTTGACCTGGAGTAATATACTTCACGTACATTTCATGGGCATGTACATCTTTGAGGGCGATGGCTCACAGTTTTAAGTATCGTCTCATAAGGGTATCTCACCAAAAAAGGAACACATGAATGTAAAATGCACTGGACCAAAAGTTAGGTTATGTGGATTCCAACCATGGAAGGGTCACAAGCTTGCAATGTGACCATGGGTAAGTTGCCCTTAATACCCTGTGACGGACATCAATTTTCTCAGCTGTAAAATGAGGAATTTATATTAGATTTCTAATGTCTCTTCTAATTTGACCAATTTGTGATTAATTCTAAATAATAGAATTTTAGGCATAGTGGCACCTGGTATTTGAAATATTTCTGGACAGAAAGAATTTCCAGTGTGCTTTAAATCATAACACACTGATATTGCCATCCTACAATGTTGGACAAACTTACTAACTAGTTCTACTAACTAGTTCTACTTGGTTATAATAATCAGCCAAAAAAATGTGGCACCCTATTAGCTAGTACTGACAGTAGTTGTCACTAAAGAATAAAACACATCATCAAACGTGGATGTGGAACACATGTCCTTTAAAAAGCCATTTGTCTAAGAGAACAAGAGACCTCTGTAAAGTTAAGCTAAGAGAAGTCCATTAGAAATGCAGAACTTCTTCCCCAAAGGTTTTTGACCAAACCTCCATTTTTTTATAGAGTGAACATGTTACTGTGGCATAATTCATAAGCAGTTGCCAGGGGAATCTAAGGAATCCCTGGAAAGGAAAGCAGGAAATCAGAAAGAAACGGAGAATTAGACTGGCTGTATGCCACACTTACCGCCCACATTACTTTTATGCTTATCATAGATTTCTCTCACTTTTCGGTAGCGGAAAGCCAGTTTCCTCATCCAGTCCACACCTCCCTGGACACCCACGGAGGAACCATGGCTGCCACTACCTCCTGAGCCGCTGAAACCATCTGTTGAGAAACTGTAGTTGCTGCAAAGAGAGAGGATAATGAAAATTAAAAATCTATATACAGTATGGGGTTTTTGGTTGAGAGCCACCTGGGATTCTCTGTCTTGTTCCTCGTATCTGATAATGGCTTTAAGAATCTCCTCCTTTAATCTTCGTATATCAGAGTCTACCTTCCATTAGTCCTCTACCTCACCTCTATGAGTTCTATAAAAGAAAGGATTTGGAGGGGAGGAAGAAACAATTCAAGCACCAGCATTCACTGGAGGTTGGCTTGGGATAAAGCATCTTTTTCATTAATGACAGACAGACAATACCATACAGTGAAAAATGCAGAATATAAAATTTTGTCGTATGCACATACACACACAATGACTACAACTATGTAAAAAGGAGAAATGTAAAGAAATAATGGAAGGAAATGACCCGAAATGCCAATAATGATAAAATGGCAGATTTTCCCCCAGTGATCTGCTAGTTAGTTTATTAAGTTCATGGGGTCAATGTCAGTAGCTTCAAAGTATGTCCACAAATTCTTTGATACTCCTCTCTTCTAATTCTGCTCACCTTAGGTATGGGCTATACTTAGAATATAAATAGAAAGTGGTGAAAATGATAGTGTTAGAATTCAGAGACTAAGCTTTCTCTTGCTCTCTCTTGGAGCACTTGCTCTGGAAGAGGCCAGCTGTCACATGAGAACATTCAAGCTTTCCCGTGGAGAGGCACATGCAGTGAGCAACTAAAGCCTCCTGTCATCAGCCACATGTGAGAGACTCCAGCCAACATCTTGATTCCAATTCCAAAGACCCTGACAAACAACTACGTAGCCAAGCCACTTTCAAGTTCCTCACCTACAGAAACTCTGAGATAATAAATATTTAATTATTTTAAGCAACTAAACTCTGGGGTGATTATTAGACAGCAACAACAGGTAACTAATACCAGTTATACAAACTGGGAAGGATTAATATTTCATATGTAAAGATTTTAAAATGACTGACAGAATTAGAGACAACTTGGTTCAACCAAAAGTCAAAATAAAGTTCAATATGTTAAGAGTGAGACTCTGTATTTAAGAAAATAAAGCTGCCGAGGCATAAAATAGCCACATGTATAAGAGGAAAAACAACTGGGGTTCACAGTGGATCATAAACTGCTTCAGATCAGGCTTTTTTCTAAAAAGAACAGTAAAGTCTCGTAAGCATGGTGTTTTCTGTGGCTGTGCAATGCCACAACATGCACAACTGGATGCTGCTCCTGAAAGTGAAACCTTTCAAGCTTCTCAGTTCGATCTGACTGGGTTCATACGAAGGTGGTATGTCCAGTTCTGCTCTGTATTAGAGAATTCATGGAGGGAACACTGAATTTTAGGGTAGTTACTGGGAAGCACATTTTAATTATGCAAAGGGATAAACATTAAAACAAATTAATATGAAAAAGACAGATGTGACAGTCTTTTTTACTAAAGGTCTTTAAATATAGCTAGATAAAATTTGGATCATTCTTAGCTAAGACTACTAGACCAGAAGACAATAACCGCAAGAGGAATAAGGAGACTTGAGCAACCATTTTGCCACTGAGATCTCACTGGTATGGCTTTCACTATAATAAAATGTTTAAGACTATCTTCCACAGGGTTATTCCTGACATCATTAGACTCCTGCAGCTAGTTTCCTTGGTGAAATTTTAGATGCTTATTTGCATCTAAAACTACCCAGTCTGGAAGCACATTTTCTCCTGACTGAAAATCTGGCCAAAAAGAAACTAGTATATCCTTCACTTTGGAATGCTTCTCCTCATTCTGCCATTGCTACTTATTCTTTAAGGTCCTGCTCAAATGCTACTCCACTGAGAAGGCCTCTCCATTGTTGGCACCACCTGCTCCCCATTCCCATCAGAATTACTTCCTTCTCTGTGCTTCACTGTATTTTCTATTGTCACCTTCTCACACTGTATGTCATAGTTTACCATGTTTGCTTCTGTGTCCTCTAATAGATTGTGAGCACTTTTAGAGTTGTATCTTATTCATCATCTTTGTTTTCCTTCGCACCTACACAGATTTTGCACATAACAGGAGTACTGATGTTCAAGACATCATTGTATTTATCACCTCAAGTCTTGGCCATTGTCATCAGAAGCCACATCTTCCACATGTACCTGGTCACACTCCTGTTAAAAGACAAAACATACTATTTCAGTCCTGGGACTAGAAGAGCTATTACTGCTATGACATATTGTAAAAAGATGTATGTGTACAATGGCAAGATGATGAAATGTCTTATGGTCTCTCTTACATGTAGGTGATCACTTTCACACCCCTTGCTACCCAACTTCTTTTATGGCCTGATTTACATCCCACAGTCTTCATGAAATTTTTCTTAACTATCCCATCCCTCAGTTCTGCTCTTCTCTCAATAGTTCATTTCTCCAACAGCTCATGGGAATAAGCATAAGCTAACTTATACTTCAGGTGTATCTACGACCTACACTAGGCTGTAAGTCCTATTACACTGTAGGCCTCTTGGGGCACGAGCTACATCTTACATATCCTTTGTATCGCTCTGGTCTAGTTCAATGCCCTTATGAGCATGTACCCAATAAATTTTTGTAAATGAAACAGATGCGAGTAGAGTATGGTATCAAAACAGAATGACTGAAATAGAAATTTATAAATTCAAACTTAGGAGGCAGAGAGGTCATCTAACTCAATCTCCTCATGTTCTAAAAGTGAGGTGAAATGATTTTATCAAGGTCATACAACTAGTGAGTGGTAAAAAGAGAATAGAAAGAACCTAAGTTTTCTGCTTCTAATCCAAGGTTCTTTCCACCAAGCCCATGCTACTACTGATATAAAATGCCACCCACTGCCTAACTCTGATGGATGTACTCCTCTAATACCACCTAGGGTACCTGCATCAGAATCCTCTGGGGAAGTTTTTAAAAAATGCGTATTCTTGGGTCCATCCCAGACCTACTTGAAATCAGAATTTCTGGGATTGAAGTCCTAGAATCTCCATTTTTATGAAGTTCCCCAGGTGATTCTTATGCCCCCTAAAGTTGAGAACCACTGACCTGGGGGGCAGGAACACATTCAGGTCAAATTCTTCACAGAAATTTCAGTCCTGAGTGAGGACTATGTCTAGAAAATCATTACAAATACAATTTGGCAATAATTATTGGCACATAGTAGGTTTTCAATAAATGTTTACTGAATAAAAACTATGGGGTGTCCTAATTTAGCAATATGTGAAGCTGAGGGAAGCTTAAAGTATTAAGGAGTTCAGACAAAAGTAGTGAAGTTTAGAGCCCTATTGATTTAATTCATTGGAGAATTGTCTATTGAGAATCAGATTCTATTTTTTTAAAAAAAATTACTTTATATTTCTAAAATCCTATCTTATTTTACTTTAAAATGTTTACTATTTTCAAAAACTAGGTAATGTATGTAGTACACTGCTCAAAATTTAAAAGGACATGAAGTGTAGAGTCTGCTTCCTCCCACCTTCGTGTCCCAACAACACGCTCCCCTCCCCAGACACAATCACTGTTAGTAGTTTCCTGCATAGGATGACTGCTTAACTGAGGCCCAGAATGGGAACATAACTTTCCCAATCTGAGATTCATGCTCTGGTCTTCCAACTCCCAGTGCTGTGCTCTTTCTGCTACACCATGTTTATCACAAAGGTGAACTCAAATGTCAAAGCCAAAAATGTCCCCATTAAGCTCTTAGTGTTTCTTAATTTTCCTGGCACCTAACCAAAAAATGATTCTGTACATCAAGGTTAACCTATATATGAACAATAAACATGTATAGAACATAAAGGGTTAGAATAACCATTTACAGACTTGACAAATTAAGAGACTATCTTTTTTTGGCCCCGCCTCCCCGAGACTATCTTTTAAGAAGCTAAAATTGAAGAATAGTTAAAATATAATTGAGAACAAAAATAATCAAGCCCATCTTATATACATTATTTAATATGGATTAATAAATTGGAATATTGGTTTATATGTCAGTGTTTTACCTGATAGGCTGGCATGTCCCTTAGTGCTAGATCACTTCCAAATAAGCTAACAAAAATCAAATTTTTGAGCCAATAAAATTGAGGGTCAGAACCAAGACTGTGGTGACACATCCACGGCACTTTTCTCTAAGACTATATATGCTTAAGTGGCCACTTGATCTCTCCATACCCACCCTCTAACTGTGTTTCTTCTGAAAACAATAAGCATAGGTTTTAAAACAGTTATTGAACAAAACTTCTCACCAAAGCATGGAAACAATTTAAAATGCTTACCTCTAAATCGTTGAAAAATAGATGTGTATCAGCCACTTCAAAAATCATTTCTTCCATTGTTAAACCTGAGCCAATCACTACTGTTGGGTCCTAGAGGACAATTAAGAGAAAAATTTCCTTGTCTTGGTAATCACAGCACTGGTTCTAATCTTCAAATATTTCAAAATTATTGTCAAGGCCAAAACAACACAAGCCCACAATAGTGCTTCAAACTATAACTGATACAATTTCATTTACAGTTACAGGAATCCAGGATTGTGCAATAGAGAAGATATGGACAGTCAAAAGTTTTAGGACTTCAGTTTCTAGAAACTAGAAACTACAAAAGTAAATGGGGACAGAGGATATATTTTTAAAAACCAACTCTATGCTTTGCAGTCAAAATTATAGCCATCATTCCCTTTGGAGCTCTCCTCCCACTTAAAAAAAATTAACTGTATTTTTGGGAAATTCCCTGTTCCAGAGTAAATTCTAACTATTGCTAAAATATTGCTATTATAATGCTCATTATCTTCCCTGCATGTACACACATGTATATGTACACACATAAAACAGAACACTAGAAGCCAGTTATCTGATAATCTCAACAATCAGGAAGTAAAGAAAAGCTGCAGAACCAAAATATTTGCAGGAAAACCAATGCAAGTTGCTTAAAAATGAACCATTGGTCTTTCAATTACAGGCTGTATGCTCTTATTTTATAAATTTTTAAAACCAGCTTAGTTACATAGCCTACAAGTTTATGTCAGTGGGCCAGCCTAAATACTGTAAGTCTATGGAAAATACTCCTAACAGAAATACAAAATAACTGGAAGTAGTAAGATGGCAAAGGAGGCAGATATTACATTTGATTTTTTATTTTTAGGGATGGGGATCTTGCTATGTTGCCCAGGCTGGATTCAAATTCCTGGGTTTAAACAATCCTCCTGCCTCAGCCTCCCAAGTAGCTGGACTATAGGTATGTACCACTGTGCCCAGATGGGGAAGAGATATTTTTATAAAATTTATTCACAGAAATATGAGCTTTGAGGTAATTTAGTGTAGAAATACACAGCCTTAATCTTCTTAAAACAGCTCATCCTTCTGTTAAAATTGTTGTTTACAGCTGGGCGTGGCAGTTCATGCCTGTAATCCTAGCACTCTGGGAGGCCGAGGCGGGAAGACTGCTTGAGCTTAGAAGTTTGAGACCAGCCTGAGCAAGAGCGAGATCCTGTCTCTACTAAAAATAGAAGAAATTAGCTGAGCATAGTGGCATGCGCCTGTAGTCCCAACTACTTGGGAGGCTGATGCAGAAGGATCACTTGAGCCCATGAGTGTGAAGTTGCCGCGAGCTAGGCTGACGCCATGGCACTGTAGCCCGGGCAACAGAGCAAGACTCTGCCTCAAAATAAATAAATAAATAAATAAAATAAAAAATAAATAAATAAATAAATTGATGTTTGCATTGAAGATAAGCAAGTTAAATTTTGTTTGGTATATTTAGTTTAAAAAGGCATATAATCTATTTTAGAAAGACATTTTATCTATATATTTTACTTACACATACCTGGCACATACTTGGCTAAATGAAATGCTCAGTTTGGGCTGTTAAAAGTGTCTTAAGGTATAAAAGATCAGTCTTTGGATTATAATCCCGAGACTCTACTCTGTTTTGAGCCTCATTCCTGTATTTGCTCTGTTGCCCAGGCTGGAGTGCAGTGGTGTGATCATAGTTCACTGCAACCTCAAACCCTGGGCTCAAGTGATCCTCCCACCTTAGTCGCCCAAGTAACTGGGATTGCAGGTGTGTGTCATGTCACCGTGCTCGGGTAATTTTATTTTTGTAGAGACAGAGTTGTGCTATGTTGCTCAGGCTAGTATAAAACTTCTGTTCTCAAGTGATCCTCCTGTCTTGGCCTCCCAAAGTGCTGGAAGTATGGACATGAGCCACTGCACTGGGCCATATACTTTAATCTTCATAAAACGTCATCCTCAAACAACTTAAGCTTTCAGCACTGGTCCTAGCAGTCTCTAGCTTTACCATGTAGACTGCCTGGTACAAGCCATCTGTTGAAGTTTTATATGGAAAATGAAAGCCAACAGGGTAAGATGGAGGTAGCAGAGAAAATCATTTTAGTTATGTACCTATGTAATCCAGAAGAGGGATGGTCACAACAAAGGAAGACTTAAATTACCTTTCCATACTTCTGGGCATAAGATCCAGTAAGAAGAGAGTGGAAGATGATGATGGTTTCATCCAAGTCCCACAGAAATACCCGCTAAGAGAAGAAAATATAAAAAATAATGAATATCTTTTCCAATCACAATGGAATAAAATAAGAAATCAATACCAGAAGGAAAACTGGAAAATTCACAAATATGTGAAAATTAAACAACACAATCTTAAACAACCAATGTGTCAAAAAAGAAATCAGAAAGGCAAAATTAGAAAATACTTTGAAATGAACATAAACACAACATATTGAACTTATATGTTGTGATATGGTGAAAGCAATGCTAAGAGGGAAACTTATAGCAGTAATTACACATGTTAAAAAGAAGATCTCAAATCTATAACTTAATTTTATACCTTAAGGAACTAGAAAAAGAAGAGCAAAATAAAGCCAGCAGAAGGAAGAAAATAATAAAGCTTAGAGTGGAGATAAATAAAATAGAGACTAGAAAAATAACAGAAAAAAACAATAAAACCAAAAGCTGGTTATTTGAAAATATCTACAAAATTGACAACCTTTAGCTAGAATGACTAAGGAGAAAAAAAAAATTCAAATTACTAAAGTCAAAAATGAAAATGAAAATGAAGTTAGACCCTAACCTTACTTACACCATGTACAAAATTCACTCAAAATGGATCATAGACCTAAATTTAAGAGCTAACCAATGAATATCTTAGGAAAAACACAAGAAAATCTTCATGACCTTGAATTCTTAAGTATTACACCAAAAGCACAGCAATAAAAGAAAAAATCAGATTTTTTAAAAATTAAAAAAATTTGTGCTTCAAAGGACATTATCAAGTGAGTGAAAAGACAACACACAGAATGGGAGAAAACATATGTGGATTATATATCTGACAAGGGATTAATAATATAAAATATATAAAGAACTCCTACAACACAACAACAAAAACCAAAACAACTCAATTCAAAACTGGGCAAAGGATTTGAATAGACATTTCTTCCAAAAAAATACAAAAATGACCAATAAGCACATAAAAAGATGCTCAACGTTCTTAGTCACCAGGGAAATGTAAATCAACATCACAATGCAAAACCACTTCACATTAGGATAGCTAACACATATTAGGACAGCTATCATCAAAAAAATAGGAAATAAGTGTTGGTGAGGAGGTGGACATATTAGAACCTTTGTGCATTGCTGGTGAGAATATGAAACAGTACAGCCACTGTGGAAAACAGTTTGGTGATTCCTCAAAAAGTTGAATGCAGAATTGCCATGCCATTCAACAATTCCACTCTTACTTATATAACCAAAAGAATTGATAAGAAGGACTGAAACAGAAAATTGTATAGCAGTGTTCAAAGTAGCATTATGCACAACAGCCCAAAGGTGAAAAATTTCAAGTGTCCATCAACAGATGAATGGATTAACAAAATGTGGTGTATATACATAATGAAATATTCAGACATAAAAAGGAATGAAATTATGATACATGCTACAATATGGATAAACCTTGAAAACATTATGTTAAGTGAAATGAGCCAAATATAAAAGGATATTGCATAATTCCACCTATATGAGATATACAGAATAGACAAATTCCCAGAAAGTAGAATAGAAGTCACCAGAAGTTAGGAGGACAGAACGGGGAATTATTGTTTCATAGTTATTTGCTTGGGAACTTGAAAAAATTCTGGAAATATATACTGGTGATGGTTATACAGTATTGTGAATGTATTTAATGACACTGACTTATATACTTAAAATGGTTATAGTAAAATTTGTTATGTATATTTTATCACAATTTTTTCTTTTTTTTTTTGGAGACAGAGTTTTGCTCTGTTGCCCAGGCTAGAGTGCCATGGCGTCAGCCTAGCTCACAGCAACCTCAAACTCCTGGGCTCAAGCGATCCTTCTGCCACAGCCTCCCGAGTAGCTGGGACTACAGGCATGAGCCACCATGCCTGGCTAATTTTTTCTATATATTTTTAGTTGTCCGATTAATTTCTTTCTGTTTTTAGTAGAGATGGGGTCTCACTCTTGCTCAGGCTGCTCTCGAACTCCTGAACTCGAGCGATCCTCCCGTCTTGGCCTCCCAGACTGCTAGGATTACAGGTGTGAGCCACCACGCCTAGCCGCTTTCTTGTCTTTAACAATGAAGTCAAATGTTATGTCGATAAATTCTTTATAGTGCTTACACTATACAATAAATCAGTGCCAATATCACTAATAATAAGTTACCAGATATGTTTGTGTCTTATAGAAACTTGTTTTAAAGAACCCTGCTCCCCTTACTTTCCTTTTAGATTTCTGAATGGAGAACAGTATGATATCACTTGTGACTCCCTCTGCTTTCTGAACATGATGCATTATTTGTTCTGTTCTTCCCTGGAATATAGAGAATAGTTTGTTCTTTCCATTAAAAAGTTACTTGGCTACCTAATTTGGCAAAGCTTTTTCTTTTTTTTTTTGAGACAGAGTCTCACTCTGTTGCCCTGGCTACAGTGAGTGCCATGGCGTCAGCCTAGCTCACAGCAACCTCAGACTCCTGGGCTCAAGCGATCCTACTGCCTCAGCCTCCCAAGTACCTGGGACTACAGGCATGCGCCATGATGCCCAGCTAATTTTTTCTATATATTTTTAGCTGTCCAATTAATTTCTTTCTATTTTTGGTAGAGACGGGGTCTCGCTCTTGCTCAGGCTGGTCTCGAACTCCTGAGCTCAAACAATCCGCCCGCCTCAGCCTCCCAGAGTGCT
>CAUYSK010106078.1:0-15942 GCA_963575035.1 Avahi laniger
TTTACTCTTTAACCTTTCCTAATTTTCATCATCTCTCTCCAAGTTTCCAGGGACCTTGTTCTTGCTGAATCTGAGGACTCATCTCCCACTAATGCCAAATCCTTCCATTTGAAATGTTTTTTTCCTTCCTTGGCTTCAAAAACTTTAATCTGCTTTAATTCTCTTCTAATGATCCTTCTCATTCCACATAGCGCAGTGTTTAAATACACAGACTTAGCTTAGAATCCTTCTTCCCTCAACACTCTACCTATGAGGGTTAGGGCAGGTAATTGAATCTCTCTTGTTCTCATTGTTTTTTTCCCATCAACGAAATAGGGATGATCACAGTACTCACCTCGTCTGGTTGTTATAAGGAGCAAGTAAGACAACAATACGTGTAAATCACTTAGTTCAGTGCCATGAAGACCAGCCCATAATGCCATTACCTGTGTGTATTCTACATTCACAGGTTCTCTACACATCCTGTCTCAGAGAACCTATTTTACAGTGTCAAGAGCTCTACCTGTGAGTAGACAACATTTAAATCACTAGCTTAAATGTGCTATGGAAACTTTAAACTCCTCATGCCCAGAATTGGATGTATCCCTCTCCAGCTATTAAATCTTTCAGCCTTTCCTATTTAAGTCAAAGGAAACCACCAGTTTCACAATCACCTTAAAAATCTTCTCCCTCCTTTGGTGATAGAGTAATTTCATAATTCCTCATTTATGAGACAACATAACACAGTGGTTTAAAGCAAGGACCGGAGGTCAGCTGCTGTGTTTAAATACGTTTGTTACCACTACGTGACCTAAGGCAGGTAATTAAACTCTTTATGTTGCAATTTCTTCATTTGTAAAAAAGGAATAATATTAGTAACTACCTCATATAATATTTAGTATTACATTAATATTTATTAAATGAAATTTTTAATGTGGCCTTTTCATTGATTTAAAGACAAGAAACATAAAACTGTAAAATTTTCATAAAGCAAAATAGGATATTTTTATTAGTTCTTATTCTTTTCTTTGAATTCTCATTGCCATTACCACTGTCCACAACCCACCATAAACTATGGTGAAAGAATCCACCCTACCTCTCTAAACTAATCTCCCTAAGTCTAGTGTCTCACCTGTTTTAATTCATTTTTCACTTAATTGCTCATTGCCGGATTAATCCTTAAAAACACTCCTTTCATATTGTGTCCTTTTGAACTGACTCCATCGATGACTTTGTAACTCCCCACGGTTCTCAGACAACATGGAACTGGCTCACCTGTAGTCAAGATTTATCTGTTTCTCAGTGGGATCTGCAAGCTTCACCCAAGTGAAACGAGCCAGGTTTGCTATAACCTCCATGCCTGTATTCTTGTTCTCTTCCCTCTCTAAAATGTGTCACATTCTAAATCTTCAAATCTCATACATTCTTCAACAACCAGGTCAGATTCCATTTCCTTCACAGAGCCTTTTCAAGCTGAGGCCCATTATCCTAAGCCTATGCAGTATTTTATAGTACACTGTAGAAGAGGCAATATTCTCCTCTGTATAGACTTGCATCTTACCATGAGGTCACTGTTTTAGATTGTTATTTATATGCTTCATGTATGCACATCTTGGTATTTTTCATTGCACAATCTTAATACTGTGCATAAGGTAGATGACATGGAAGTGGTCGAGTTGATGGATGAATGGCAATTCTGACCCGGAATAAGGGTTTGCTCAGTTGTTTAAGTTTTAATTTCACTACTGGATGATTGACTGGGCACTCATAGTAACGAATGTGATTACTATTTTTCTACATACTGATGAGTATACCTACATTAAGAGTCAAATAGTTCAATAAATTCAACTTAAATGTATATTGATATCTGTGTGCAGAATGCTCTTTATTGATGTTTGTCAAACTGATCTCTACATGAACAAAAGATACAGTTAAATTCCTCAGAAATTTTTTGTACAAAAAATAAAAGGCTTATTATACTCAATACCATTAAGGGGGGAATGGAAACTATAGGAAGCTCTTCATAGGAAAGAACTCGGGGGGTAACTGGTTATACATTCTTTCTACCGGCTTATTTTATGTCCAAAATGACACTGAAAAGTTCTGAAAAGTGTGAAATGCTATGAGAAAGGCCCAAATAAAACCTTGTTTATACTCTGAATTGCACATTAACTTGCTAAAGACTTCTCCCTCTCTTAGACCTAGAGGGAAAAAAAAAGAAAGAAAACCAGAAGGAAGCAGCAGTAACAGGAAAGATGAATGTCTGTGAGTAGTTTTAAAGGCAATGACATTTTAAATGAAAGTAAAAAATTAATTAATGGGATTTCTTAAACAAAAAAATTTGTGGTTTAGTAACGATAATATTAACAGCAATAGCAGCAGCAATAACCAGAGATATTCCCGAGTCATAATAAAGCTACTCTAATCTTTCAACAAGCAGGATCTGAAAACTCACCCTGATCCAGTACCTGAATTTTAACAAGATGCCTACAGTGAAGTTTAGGAAGCACCTTCCTGATCCATTTGCATATGCACTAACATATAATCATAAATGTTCTACTGAATAATGACCCTGTGTGCATCTCAAGGTTCCAGATATTCAAAGCAAGGCCCAATTTTGATCCTTGTACTTAAAAGTCCTAAATACTTTTTTTTTTTTTTTTTAACAAAAGTAGAACTAACAAAGGATACTCTGGTTAATAAGTGATTAACCAAAACTTCCAACTAAGGAAAATTTTGTTCTGAAAAATGAACATTTTACAATGTCTATCTTAGTTTGCTTCAAATGATAAAAATATGCTTGTTAGATATGTGTTTTCAGGTCCTAATCACACAATGTCTTTCTTGAATTGGCAGTCTCAACAAAACAGCACAGGCCAGGTGCGGTGGCTCATGCCTGTAAGCCTAGCACTCTGGCAAGCTGAGGCAGGAAGATGGCTTGAGCTCAGGAGTTTGAGACCAGCCTGAGCAATAGTGAGACGCTTCTGTATTAAAAATAGAAAAATTAGCCTGCTGTCATGGCATGGGCCTGCATAGGCCCAGCTACTTGGGAAACTGAGGCAGGAGGATCGCATGAGCCCAGGAGTTTGAGGCTGCAGTGAGCTAGGATGATGCCAAGGCACTCTACTCAGAGCAACACAGTGAGACTCTGCTTCAAATAAAAAAACCCAAAAAACAGCGTAAGCTGCTGGAGCAGAAACCAGGGCCTAAAGTATCCAGAAGAAGCAGGCCTTTAGGAGGTCACACACAGCTTCTGGCCTCAGTCATGCAGTCAGTGATCCTCAAAGATTCCCAAAGGCGCTAGATACTCAAAGCTAGAATAACATAAACTCCAGATTAAAGTAGAATCTTTCAGCAGGGGTCTCTGAGCAGGATCCTCCCTGGGAAACAAGACCTTGCAAAATGACATCCCAAAGTGTTACAGGGTGAGAAACTGGACAAAAGACACTGACGGCCCACCTTTCATGAAATTCCAGAGAACAGTCCTCTGAATTTTAAGGCAATTCCCTTCTTGAGGAGAGAACCTTCGTAGATAAAATCCCTGAACACCCAGTGACTACCAAAAATTTCAAATTCTCAAATATTCACATTGTCATCTGAGTTCAGACAATGTCTATGTAATCATATTTACATTTATTTTTCTAGACAAATTTGCTCTTCAGTTTCAGAAAATGTGTTTAAGCCATATAAACAAACAAAATAGCAGAGATAAAAACAAGTATTTCCCTTTTGTTAAGTATTAGTAATCATAATAAATGCAGTTCTATCTTATCATCATGTTTTCTATGAGGAAATTTCTGTTCTTTTTTTAGATTTGGAGAATTGCTTTTCCTGACAGAACCCCCAAAACTGAGAACCCTGAACTGCAAACTTGTCCTTTGTCCTAGTTATTTACCAGCCTTATCAGGGCACACATGGATTGGCAATGTGATTCTAAGATAAAAATCCCGAAGATATAATTAGATGTTTTCCCAGAAATATCACCCAACGTCATGAAAACGTGTTTGATGTTTTTCACATTACTCTTGAAGGGAATGGTCCCACGCTTTCTTGCCATTTAATCATTTTCTTTTAGATAACTGAGAAAAAATTACTTTGGCATTGAAGAAAAATACATACTTTTGGACAAACTGAAAATACAGACCTTATCTCAAAATTTCTGTGACATTCCAATAAACACATTTTTCTAATCAATAATACACTTCTTAATGTTCATATATATAATGATTAAAATAAATTGTATATCCCTAAATTTAAATATAAATAATAAATGGCAGAAAGATACATCAAAAGCTAGTGATGTACAAGCTTTCTTATGGTACTTTACTAATGTATTTAATTAAATTCTGAATGAAGGGCATAAAAAGACAAAGATAGGAAACCACAAACATGTATTTGTTATGTTGCAGACAAACACTCTCTAGGTCAGACAAAGAAGTACTATGAAAGCAACTCTCAAGGTTTTTACTGAACTCCGTGGCTACTAAAGAGAGACTGACGAATTTTGCGAGAAAACAAAATAAAATTAAAAAAAAATCTTCTACTGCCACCTGCTGGTATATCATAATCAATGATTCTCAAAGATGCTAGAATGACAAATTCCAGATTAAAGCAGAATCTTTTGACTTCTAAAGCAGAAATACTCATTGGATTCTGATCTTTCTCCAGTTATGGAGCTATACACACACACACACACACACACACACACAATAAATTATATAATACATTATGTATATAATATTCCATATATTTCTGGAAGTAACAAGTAGAGCAAGACGAGAATATTTTCCTCACTGCCTGATTCATGGACCTATTATATCACATTGCTCCAAAAGGAAGTAAAGAATTATCACATTTCCACATTTTCCTTCCCCATAAAAGCCATTCTACTTATTCCTAGTTCAGCAATAAAGAATTGAAACCTATTGGTCTTGGCAAACCTGTCTGCAAAGTATTTACAGCTCAAACACTCTAGGTCAGCTATAGAAGTTTCACTCTCTTGGCCAAAGAATCATAGGCCAAGCCTGCATTTTTAAAGACTTCTCTTTAGTAAATTTAAACTCTAAGGATGTCAACATAACATTGATGTAGGATGTCAAACAAGAGATCCAAGGCTGGAACTGTAATAACACCCATTGGCAAGATTCTGTACCGGGAGCTATAAACATGACTTTAAAATTTAGAAAGGGTGAGGGGGTCCAAATTCTTGCAGTCAGTTTCATTTCTTGTTTTGGAGGGTCTAAGAATTTTAAAAAGCCTTAGTTGGTATTAAGGGATATAATTCTCTTGAACTTAGGAGATATTTAAAAAATCGAAGTAAAGAAACAAATCATTTTGAGAAAACAGCACTTTTTATCAATAATATACCAATTCTTACTGTCAAAAACAAACTATGAAAATAATTGTTTAGTTATTTCATGTCTCGAGTCATACATTATATGATTTTTTTATGCACATTGCTTCATCTATTCTAAAAAATAAGAAAAACATGAATTTGACTAACCTTTTTTTCCAAAATCAATGTTAAGTACAATATGAATCAAAAGGCAATGCCCCAACATATAAATCCTGAGTCTTTCCTTTACATCCCTAGACATGAGCAAATTTGTCTGCTAGGACACTGAAGACTTGTCTGTAATTCTACAGTGCTATAATTAAGTCTTGTACAAATTCTGCTGCCAAAAAATCACCATAGTGGGTGGTGAATAGAGCCAAGTAAACTCTAATTATGGAAGGCGGGTTTTCTAAGATCTTACATACAAGAAGCAAAGGCAAGATCAGGCTGTTAAGGCAGGTTACGGATGCAATATAAATAGCCTTGTCAAATTCAAGGCAAGTCCCCTTTTAGTAACCACTGCTGTCTCCCATTGTCCATAAATACTTTAAAAGCACAATCTGGGACCTTCTTCTTAAAATATAGCACTTAATTGTTCCTTGAAAAACAGAGTTATGAAATTTACGGGTCATTTTCACTCTTGGGACAGAAGATTTCAGTTTCCAAGATAACTATCCATTTTATATTTCAGCTCCTCCACTAATGCTATTTTTTCAAGTTCTCTTTGGTGTTCAATACAATTCACTTAACCTCTCTAAAAAACAGTGTGCAAATCATAAGAATATAGCACAATAAGTTTACACAAATTGAATTTGTACATATAACCAGAAACAATCAAGAAACAGAGCATCGTCCGCATTCTAGAAGTGTTTCCCCCACATTCAAAAAAGCAGAATTTTTTATTTTATAACATATTAAAAAGTTATCTCTCAATAAGAACATTATATAGCATATTCTTACTGTCCGGATCTATAATTTCAGCCTTAATGTAGAAATGATTATGCTTTTTAAACTTTGGCTAAAAAAAAAGGTCTATGCCCTTCTTACTCCTTATTAAAAAAACTGTACAAATTTTACTCATATGAATCTCAGCTCAAATATCACCTCCTCTGTGAAGACTTCCTTGATCTTCACAGAAAAATAAATTAAGTCCTCATCTATATTCAAAAAGTAATTTGCAAATAGTCTATGTTCACACATCACACTGAATTATACAGTTACTTCTGTGTACATCTATTTTTCTAGATTGTGAGCACCTCATGGATAGAAAAGGCATTTAATTTCATCTTTCGGCTTCTGTGCCTTACACTGTGCTTTAAACTGGATGCTTCAAACTGCACACTAATAAATAATTCAATGGTCTTTACACTATTTCTTCTATCATAGACAACTGAACAATTTTTCAAAAGAGAATGCTCTACCAAATTGTATTCTATTACCTTCAATGAAACATGATATATTACCCAGATGTTTTAAAGTACATATCATCTTAATACTCTCCCCATAAAAGAATTTATGACATAGTATATCTTATTCAAACAGATTAAATAAAATATATTAATTTTAACATACATGTAAATAAGTAATATATTTAACATGTATTAGTTGACAATAGGATGCTTTGTGATAAGAAGCTATTTTCTTAAAAGTGATAATATTAAGGTACTTTTCTGCAGAAAGAAGTTCACAAAGTATGCATTTTAGGCCTGGTACTCTCCTTGCCTTATACCACTCATCCTCATCTACTACAAAACTAAACAAGCTTATTTCAACTAAGGTGAGATTAAACGTCACTCATACACTCAATTTAAGGAAGAAGAAATATAAACATCTCATTATAAATCAGAAATGCCAGACCTCTCCTACCTGTGTACCTAAGCTGGCTGCCATCATATGAGTCAGAAGTTTAGCTGCAAACATGGAGTACCTGGCACAGAAGATGTGGGAAAGTACAGCCAAGCAAAGACCTGCAGGAATAAAAAGGTCCATATATGGTTTTATAATCCATGAAGAGACAAACAGTATCGTAGCGAAAATCTCTGGGACATTTAAGCACACAAAGCCTGTTGCCTGTCTATGCACAATACTTCTGGAAATGATTACTTTGCAATTTTAATCTACTACATTTTGCACAACACATGAAATCTTCATTCACACTTATCAATTAAACCCAAAGGATAACTTCAATTTTGAAATATCTATATGTTCACTTCTCTGCTAAAAAGATCACAAATCGAGCAGATTAATAATTTTATTAAGCAGCTTGTTTTCTATGTTTACATTAATCAAGTTTTAGTGTTTAGGAAAGAATCAAATTCAAATTTAATTTTCTAAAACCAGGTGGCTTGGCGAAATAGAGATACTAGAGAAGTGAAAAGGACTTTTCAGGCATAAAATTGTGAATGGTACTACCAAAGTTCAGGTTTGGTAATTACCCCTTTTTATCTACTAGGAATAGTTATGCAATTACAACACTGGTAATTATGAATTTTAGAGGCAACCTTATGCTACTGGGTGCCAAAACCAGGAACAAAATGTGCTCTTTCCCCCACAGTGACTTTTAACCTAACTATCTAAATCCCTAAATGGTGTGAACAAAATTATTCTTATTATCTTTAAGTCTACTTGAATCTATTTACACTACAAGGGGATGGTTAGAACCTCAGCACTAATCCAACAAATCTTTATCTTGCAAATTTTCTTTTAATGCTAGATTCTAAAGGCAGAATATATACATATTTTAAAAGTATTTTCTGCTTTTTAAAATTTAAATGTGCTGCATATGATAACTCATTTGCTTTTTCAGTTAAGCCTTTTACTCCGTTCTTATCCTCAGTAGGGCTATTTTGTCTAACAATTGGCATGTGTATACTGCTTTGCCATGTATTTGCACACGTTATTTCATTTAATTATATCAATGCTTCCTTGACAAACAGGAGACACTGTACTCAATTAACATTTTGTTTTCTTCTGAAGCTATGGAACAGACTTAGAGTGTGCCACATGCTGGCATAAATGAACTGGGCATTGGCAAAATGCCCAGTGGGGTCTTATGACTCATTTTCTGTTCAGAAATGACTCTCCTAATTTTGGGGGGAAAATTTTTAATTATATTTTTACATTTTAATAAGGTAAACAAAGCTCCCCACAATAAGGGAGGTTTTGCATTAGTCAAGGCTTTCAGCTTAGAAATTTGGCCAAGAAATCTGGAGCAATCTGTTTTTAGGAAGGCTGCCATGGGGTGTTCTAGAACAGGTGTGCAGGTCCTGGGGCTGCCTCCAAAATCCACCCACATAGGTACACAGTGTATCTTCAGAAACTGCAGAGTTGTGCCTGATATTGCACCTTCACTTAGGTAGTCTTTACTATTGGAGCCGATGCTCAAAACTCAACTAATGTATACTTTGAATTCCCCAGGATGATCAAAACCAGCTTAAATTCAAGGTTTGAGTGTGTGAATGTGTGTGCATGTGTATGCGTGTGTGTAATATACTGACTTTAAAGCAGGCCCTCGCAAGTTTTTTTTTCATTATAAGCCACATGATACAAATGTGTGCTTCACTGTAAATTTATTGTGATAGATGATAACAATGTGAGGTGAGAGGATTAGAGCTGAGCAAGGGAGAAATATACAAGTCAACTGTTTTTTCTAGTTCACAAGAAGAGCTTATTCATGCTTTTTTCGCTTAACTTTGTAATGTCTCATTATATTCCCGTTTCATGACATAATTGTAGTATAAATTTGACCAGCTTAGAAATATTTAATTTAATATATTAAGCTTCAATTAAAATGTTAGTATGACACCTGGTGGCAGCCCAGAATTCAAAGCTTGTGGCAGGAAAATGGCTAGATTCTATTAACCTGTAACTATAATGTGTCATGGTTATCTGGATGTATTTTTTTTCTTTTTTTTTCAGAGATCAAATTTGATGGTATAGATGTATTTTTTTATTTAGGGGAGAAGAATGTTGCTAACAACTCAAGCAGGCTAAGTCCTAGACCAGGGAAACTCATCTGCTTTGGTCAGGATGTTGAATACCTAAGATTTAAAGAAATAAATACTTCGGTTACCAGGTTTCTAAAACACTATATACTATTTATCTTTTATTTCTTTATCTGAAGTTAAATAGCTATATTTAGCATATATGCTTTAAATCTACAAGTTGGTTTCTAAAAAAATTGTAGAAATTTTTTGATCTAAATTCCTTAATATAAATAGGCACAAAGCATAAAATGTCATAACTATAAATAAAATGATTTAAAAAACTAAAGCATAACAATTCCAGGTATTAATTCAAGGTGTACTCTAAATAGTGTTTTGAAATTTGACTTCTTGGCAGGTATATAGACAAAACAAGCAGCTAATTGAATAATTTTCCTTTATTTTTTTTTTTTTCTAGCACTGTGTGGATTACAGGTTAAAGTTGGAAAAGTTCATTTGATTACTTCATTGATACAAATCACTTTTCCACATGATTTAAAAGTGAGGAGGAAGTAATTAATTTCTCAATAAAATGATGACATTGATAACGTTTGATTTAAATATGGAAAACTCTAAAGAACCGACAGCTTAATTCTTTGCTATTTTCACACTTGACTAATGAGCTTATCTATAATATTTCAATGTTTGCATGCATACAAACATATCTAATGTTTGTATATGAGCATGCATATCCAGTAAATGCCTATATCATTTGGCATCACTTAAAAATGAGGTATACTTTCCAAATAACTGAAGTTTACCCCTTCATAGGACAAATATTAGTACATTTTCCCATGAAATTTTCTTTAAAATATTTATAAATTGTGTATCCATAACTTATTTACTTGCCTTCTCTACAGATAAATCCAAATATAAGCAAATTATCATTATTTCATTATTAAATCAGCTACTAACTTTTTAGCTTAGCTTGTTTTTCTTTCTATTTTCCCACCTAATGTTAGCTGTACTTGTCGCTTTTTCTACTTTTTGTTGCTCTTCTCTATGGATCCCCTTGTTCCTGCTACTCTTTCCTCAGCACGATGCCTTTTGGTTACTGCTCCTAATAAGCTAAGGACAGAAAAAGAAACTGGTCAACCCTGAAAAGATTTCTAGTATGAACAGAAGTCAGTATGAAGCACCTTCAAGTACACAAGTTCTGTGTATTAGGGGAAAAGATTTATTCTAGGAGGATGTGGTTGCCAGGAGACCAGCCTCCAGATAAACAGGGTGTTAAAGCCATTCAGCACAATAGCCACTGGTCACATGTGGCTATTTAAATTTAAATTTTCATTAATTAAAAGGAAATAGAATTAAAAATTCAGTTTCTCAGTTGTATCAGCCATATTTCAAGGGCTCAAGAACCACCTGTGGCTAGTGGCTATCTTATTGGACCGTGTAAAACATTTCCATTATCACAGAAAGCTCTATTGGAGAGAGCTGTATTAAACTACTCTGAGAGAAAGCAAGAAAGACTATGTCCTATTTCAGAAGAATTTTTATTAAAAATAGCTAAAATGATATGGTTTGGCACTTGGAGGAATGAACTTGACACATAGCCAAAAAATACATCTTATTATTGGAGGATATCAGATCAACACTGCCACATTCATTTATTTATCCATTTAACAAATAGCTGTTAAAACTATGATATGTCTGTTTCGGGGAATGTTCAAAAAGATAAACACTCGCTGCTCCTTGTCTCTGTGTCTATCTGGCTGTTCTCCCACACAGACACCAGTTTATGAAAGGTCAGAGAACACAGTTCTGGTCAAAAAGATGTGAGGAGAAACATTCTGGGTGGCTTTCAGAAAAGTTCTCATTGTGCTTAAAACCGGACCCAAATAAGTGCTTTTCCTTGGCAAGCCTGGGCATCATTAGTGCTATGCTTACAGCTGCTGCGGCCAACTCAAGACCATGTATGGACAAGACCGAGGGAAAAACAATCTTTGAGGATAAAATGAGAAGAGGCTGAGTTTCTGCTGACACCATTAAGGTGCTGAATTAATCAGCCTGGAAACTAAATCTGTTTGTTTAAGATATCTTTGCGTCGTTTTCTGTTTCTTGCAGCCAATTTCTTCCTAAATAATATATCTCTATGTACATATCTGGAGAAATCCAACATCTTTATGCCAAGTCAGAATTAAAACTAAGCTCTCTCACTTCATTATCATCTGCAGTTATCCCTTTACGTGTTCTTTTTTAAGTTCTAAACATGTTTTTTCCCTATTCTTCTTATGAAGAATTCCCCATTTGATAGTCAGAACGAAGCTGTCTTTATATACCCACTTCAACAATCATAATGGCTATCTTAGAACAACAATTACAGTGAACATGAACTTGATGTTTTTGGAACAACTTGACATAAAATTTTAGAAAATATCTTATTTTTAAAAGTAATTTTGAGGGGGTAGCATCTGGCAAAGTTAATTGTTTTTCTGGAAAATTATCAGAATCTCAGCTTGTAAAACACAAAAGGTACAACCTGAATATTCTTCCAGTTTAATAAACACTGAACAAAAACTGATCATACTTCAAAGGACTCTAGATTGTATTAATTTACTTAACCTGTAAGCCTTATGATTTAGCAATTTATAAACAATGATTTACTGTTACTTATTTTTAAATTGACAATGTGTTGGCATTTATACACTTAGCAATCTATAAAAAGTAAATAAAACCATTGGTCATCTAAAATGGAAGGTTAGTTTGATTAATGCATTAAAGGATTTCCCTACCACAAGAGAACAAAAAAGAAGTGAAACAAATGTTGGTTCTGTGGCCCAGCTCTAACCTCAGCTTAAACCCACTCCAGACAGAGGAGACTCACCTACAAGTGCATCAAACAATCTAGTTCATTTATTGATGCTAAAACTGAAATGGAATATGGACAGTTATTGGGTCTCATTAAGATTACAAGACTCTAGGACTTGTATTCAGAGTCAAAGTCAGGATAAAAGCAATCCAAGAGTTTATCTTTGATGTACAATATCAAAAGAGTTATCAGCAGAGTAGGCTTCTTTGACATCCTCCAAATAGTAATGTGTGCCTCAAACCACGCTGAAAGTCCTTAATAATTATACTACAAAATTATGGCATTATCACCTAAAGTGATTTTAAGTTACATTTCTTCCAAGTCATCTTTGCAGTGACTTCTATAATGCCATACTCTAATGCATACAGCAATGTTTTACTTGTCCTCTCTTTCTATCGTTTTAAGCTCAAGGAATGACCTTAGTTAAATTTTATAGCCTTGGGTAAACTGGTTTACAATTTTAAGCCATAGGTATAAACACTCTTCTTTTATCTTTTTAAGCTAAGAATTAGTAAACTTTTTTGGCCTCTATATATCTACTTCACACACTTTGATAATTTGGGTTGTTCTGCTCTAGTATAGTAAACAGAACTGCAAACTACAAAACTGATACAGATACACTGTGATCTATGCTAATAAAAAATTAAATTCCTGTCTAATTGTATATTACCACATTTTATGAAAAGAGGCAGTCAGCTGCTCTCAAATGCAGAGGGATATTCTGTGTGACCTGATCTAAATTATAACATATGTATGGAAAACACATAAAATTTTCCTTTCTGGTTCCTGGGGTTCCATGAGAGGGATAAGCATCCATCCAGCTCTGAGGGGCAGGTTGAAACTGAGGCACAAGATAGGACTTCATGTCTCCTTATCAACAGAACATGCAATTACATAACAGTATGACAAGGGCAGAGGGAAAAAAAACCCTCAGTAAATTCAAATTTGACTCCAAGTCCAAAGTAATGCAAGCAGATACTGATATTTAGGTGTCAATTCTCAAATACATGAGCAAATCTATGTAGCCTTTTATAGAGTAAGTTACAAAAAAAGAATACAGGTATTTATTAATGATTCTCTCAGGGAACACCATATAGTTCTGATAGTTTTTAATAAAATCAGGACAACATTCTCCCTTTAGTTCTTAAAACTCTTTGTTTTGATGTTCAGTATTTGGAACGAGCAAGGGATATTCTGTGGGTCTTAGTCACACTCGAATTTATGTCTCTATGGAAACATGCAAAATGACATCTAGAGTTTATTTTAATGTTGTACCTTTTGGCTTTATTTCATCATTCTGTGAAATTCATTTGTTCTTTAAATATATTAGCATTAAAGTAAAATAGCATGTCTGCATCTGATTTTGGAACTATATGAACCTACAATATTTTATTAAGTAAGAAATGTCATCCTTTAGGAAAGATATTACTAAGAATAAGAAATTATTAACTGTTGCTATTGAATCTAAGTTAGGTTCAGAATTAAGATATATTAAGAAAAATTTATAACTATATAAAATAAAATTTATAACTATATAAAATAAAGTTGTATTGGAAAGATTTTAGCAACCAGAACAAACGATAGTAATTAATTACTTGCTTCTATCTCCAGAAAAACTTCCTAACATATAGGGGGACTGTTTTCATATCAAATAAAAAAGACATACATTCAATGATAATCACATTTACAGAGAAAACATCCTATTAAAGCAGAATATTAGCAATGTCTGAGTTAGTATATCTACTACCCTGTTAGGTAGATACAATTTATAATCATATATTATTAACAGGGAAAATGTGGTATAGAGAAACTAAGTACTTTGACCCAGGTCCCACAAGTGGCTAGTGGCAGAACCAGGATTTGAACTCAGGAGTCTGGCTCCAGATCTTTTGTTTTTCACCACTATCCTATACCAAGTTCTCTGTATAGCACCTTGTTCATAGAAACAGTTGTGGGGCTGCCAAAGGTGAATCAGGTCACAAAATAGGTAGAGACCAGGGATAGAAATACAGTTTAAGGAATTCTCAGATACCCTACCATATAATTAATACAGCAAATGAAAATAATTCTATAGTTAAGTTGCAGGTCAATAGTTTGACATATTAATACAATTTAAGTTCCTATTACTGCCCAAAATGGGACCTACATGTAGAATGTGACAGATGATTTATTTTTTAACACAGTGGTTGGCATATTTAAAACTTCTAAGTTGCAGAAAATACAAAATTCTTTGTATGTGTTATCTCACACAGTCCTGACATTCTAACTGCAGAACCTGCCCTCTAAACCACAGCACTGTAAACTACAGCCTTTCCTTTCCTGTTGTAGCTTCTATCATACACTGTACTACATGCTCCTTATGGGTTAGAACTATGTCTTGTTCTTTACTGTTACCTCAGTATGGATTTGGCCCTCCATTAATATCTGTTGTATGAATTAATGAATAAGAGAATGGGAAAGTTTATTTTCTTCTATTGCTGATGAATTAAAGTATATTTACATCTTACATATACAAAAGGACTATGGAAGAACAGACTTTCATGCTCATAAATATTTAAAGTTATTGACTCAAAAATACTGTCACTGACCTGAGATACACATAAATCCAGAAGAGAAAAAGGCTTCATTGTATGAAGACAAGTTGTCAGTCTGAGCATAGACAGCGTACACGGACATGTGTGAACAGGCACATTCCACATAGTCTGAAGTGTCCTCGACCACTTTGCAAAATTGACTGTCAGACAGCCAGCTAGGACAAAAACACAATAGTCACTATCCCTCTTTCATAGATACTTAGGGTGTTGAGATGGCTTTTAAAGAAAAAGAAAAACTTGATGAACTTAAGTGTTCTTTCCTCAAGACTTAAGAAGATCACATTTTTGAGAAGAAATACGGAAGGGAACATCTTGTCCAGGCCATGATATAACAGATTCCACAAGACATCTTAAGAAGCAGTCTAATACCAACCAAACCTGCCAAAGCATTCCCGATAACAAAGAAGCCGGTGCTCTCAACAGAACAGTACCTATAGTCCCTACCCAACCTAAAAGGTTTCACCCAAGGTTTTCAATGGAAGGCACACTTCCCTACCATTCAAAACTCCCCAAAAGGCCGGGTGCGGTGGCTCATGCCTGTAATCCTAGCACTCTGGGAGGCCGAGGTGGGCATTTTGTTTGAGCTCAGGAGTTCGAAACCAGCCTGAGCAAGAGTGAGACCCTGTCTCTACTAAAAATAGAACGAAATTAATCGGACAACTAAAAATATATAGAAAAAATTAGCCGGGCATGGTGGCGCATGCCTGTAGTCTCAGCTACTCAGGAGGCTGAGGCAGGAGGATCGTTTGAGCCAAGGAGTTTGAGGTTGCTGTGAGCTAGGCTAATGCCACGGCACTCACTCTAGCCTGGGCAAAAGAGTGAGACTCTGTCTCAAAAAAAACCAAAAAAACAAAAAAAACAAAACTCCCAAAAGATCAACATAGCCATGATATATGTAGTGTTCACTCTTCATTTTTTTCGCAAGTCCTTGTGTTTTGAACCACAGAACTTAATTTGTTTGCTTTTCTAAGATTCCTTTCTCATCTTTTTTCTACTTTGGAGTCACTTATATATATGTTTTCCAAGATTATTTCAAGTGTTTCCATCTATAAAGTCTGGCTAATTTACCACCAAAACTTGTCATGATTTTAGCAAACACAGTGTCACATGCCAAGCCTTCTGAGTATTCCTCAGTGATGACTGGTTTGCACCTCTTCCCGTTTAATGCCTCTTGATTTTTTTACTTTTCTAGGACATTAAAACTTCCTAACCCAAAATGCAGATTCAAGCTTGAAACAT